>PVJN01004902.1:46107-86283 GCA_004026805.1 Lasiurus borealis
TGATGTGCTGATCTGGTAGAAGTCTTTGTTTCCAGACTATTATAAGAATACCCTGTAACTTGGTTCGGGGCTCTCAGCCTCTGCTCTGCTTTCAGAGTATGTTGTGAGCCCCAGCATGCTGGTGAATAAACCCTTTGCTCTTTGCATGAGAACGTCTCTTGGAGGCTTCCTTTGAGCGGCGAGCGTTTCGACCCTAACAGTTCCAGGATTAAGGAAGAGAGAAAATATGAAGGAGACTATGTGTCTTGTATCCTCCGAGCTTGCCTGACTCAGAGATGATGAGTTATTTTTTATGTTAATTACATAATCCACTTTGTCACCTATTTTTGAGGGATGTGTGATTTTTTTTTATAAATCTGACAGAGTAGAGCAAAATGCAAGTGCTTAAATCAAGTCTTCTTAGAAAACATACAACTGTAAGAAAGATCCCAAACTGAAAGAACTTTCCTAAGCAAAGCACAAAACATCACCATAAACAGTGACTAAGAAATAACACCCGGACTCTGGAAGAGTAGGTAGCTCAAGGCTCCCATGTCCCCACAGAAACATCAACAAACAAGCAACAACAAAACGAACAGAAATTGTCAGAAGCCACTTTGTCAGAGCTCTGGAAAATAATCAAAGGTCCACAGCAATGAAATGAATAATGAATAATGAGAAAAGGCAGCTAAGAGATGTTAGAAAGACTGTGTAATTTTTACGTGCCCTTGCCCCCTCCTCCTCCCCGTCTTGCCAGCTGCCTTGAAGTCAACAGTCTGTGTTCTCATTGTGGAACTATGGGATCTTGGTCTCCAATTCCAGATCAAGCAAAGCCACCTTATTTGCAAGTGATTGCGAAGGTTCCTATGAACCTGGGTGGAGCCAGTAAAAATTAACAGGCAAGAAAACGCTGACGCGAGGAGGCAATCTCTCAGGTGGAACCGGTTGACATGGAGAGAGTAATCCTTCTGTTACGTTCAAGCCTTCAAACCCACATTAGGGAGGATAATCTTCTTTGCTCTGTGTATGATTTCAATATTAATCTTATCCAAAATCACCTCACAGAAACGCCGAGAATAAATACTTCATCAAATATCCGGGCATACTCTGCTCTGGTCCGGTGAAGTAGACACATAAAATTCACCACCACAAGGCAGTCACACAAACGCATGAAGCTTCGTGAGTTAGAATAGGACACACCTGAAGAGGAGCGACCCCAAGACACATGAAATCCAAACTGCGGAAAGTCAAAGACAGAGAAGCTAGAACACAGCAGCAGGATAAAAATGATCCCACACATTCACGTGATCTTCAAAGCGATTAAAAGGAAGATTTCTCAGCAGAGATTTTGGAGGCCAGAAGGCATTGGAAGGATATATTTCAAGAGATCACATGTTAAAAAGTCAACCTAGAATTCTATATCCAACAAAACTGTCCTTCAGAAATGAAGGAGAAATGAAAACATTCTCAAACAAGCACCAGAGGAAGTTGGTTACCAGTGGAACGTCCACATCATGACTAGCATCACCGCCAGCGTCCTCCTAAAACTTCACTTTTCTTGCAATACTGTTCCTAAAGGGGACATTTTTCCCTACTTCCTATCTCTGTGCACCCCACAATCCTGATTCAGAGTTGAAGATGGGTACATACGATTGGGAGAGGCTTGTCACAGGCTTGTTAGAAGTTGTTGCTTAAAGCTTACCTCCAGCACTTTTGGATTCTGTAATCTATGGTAAGCCTTCCTTCTGCTCTCTCTGTGGCTGTAGCCATCTTGGTTGGGTTAATTTGCATACTAGCTCTGATTGGCTGGTGGGCATGACTGGTAGGTGTAGCAGAGGTGTGGTCAATTTGCATATTACTCTTTTATTAGCTAGGATTACTTGATTAAATGCAGCAGAATTCAATTCTGGTTAACTTCAGAGAACACTTTATTGAAAGGAAATGGGTAGTTGATAAAATCCAACCCAGGTCTACAGACCACAGAAGCCAGGAGAGCCCTAATACGCAGTCTTGCTAGCATCGAATTGCCCGAATATTTTTGGTACCATATTTCACTTTTCCCAAGATTTAATGCCACAGGAGAGAGCTGGCCCTAGACTAGGGGACGCCCCAGGCCATGGGGAACAAGGAGGGGTTTCTCAGAAGGCGCTCTGGATGCTTTTACCAGAAGGGGATGCATGCCAGGCTCATACAACATACATGTCTGCTGCCTCTGGAACCTCTACATGGTATTCCTGAGTGCAGTAAATGTCATCCATCAAACGAAAGATCGATGTTAAACTTAAAAATACTTCCTTGTAACAATTACCTTTTTAGCAGATTCTCTCCTGTTTTTGCTTTCTCTGAAAAGACATGTGTGGCCAGGAATGACTCTGGTAATCTTTTTTTTAATGAATAAAGTATTTTAAAACTAAAATGTTCTTAAAGATATTGACCACAACACTAAGTTTCCTTGGAAGCAAAGTGAGTAGACATAAAATTCTAATTTCTATAGTCCACAAGGCATTTATCAGTGTTTTTATCAGTATTTTGTGATTAGTTTAGCCTTTGTATTTCTACCTTTTCCTCCCTTTTTATTCATAGAGGTGGTATTACTGGGCTTTGTATTGAACTAACATTTTATGGCAATAATTAAACACATTCATTCTTATTAGACAATATAATGTACACATAAAATTGCTGGCAAAATATTCAGCCAAATTACAAAAATGTGTAATAAAATTATATGCCATGAAAGCACTTTCTTCTAAAACCAGCATTGAAAGTACCTACCACTGATAATGCAGGTACTATTTTCAACTCTAAAGGAATTTTTTTCTAGAAGTTAAATCACTAATACTCATCAACATTCTTATTTTATACCTCCCCGAGTCCAAAAGAGCAAAATAACTATTAGAATTTTAATTGCTAAAGCAATAACTTGAAATGAGATAATGCCACTCCTAGCAATGCTTTCTCTTTAATTGCCATCACTGATTTTGTCAGAGGACTCAATGCAAATTCAACGATAGCTCTGTGTACCGACTAAAATATTACATCCACTTCCATGCATTTCTTAAATATTTAACTCAGTGTATTTATTTGGTCATAGACTATCAAATTATTCAAGCTGCAATAGACTAAATTAAAGAACATCTTTGTTACATATATGTAGAAGAACATTAAAAAAACAATTACTTAACTATGTTTCTTACTAGAATATTTGAAATTATCTATATGGAGATTTATTTTCACATATAGTCTGTTAACTTGGCAGATGTTAGTAGATTTAAGGTGGTTTTTTTATGGCTCAGAAAACAGCAAAACAGGAATATGTCAACTAGGTCCAAATTTAGGGCGCTCGCAGCTTCAAAACAAAAGTTACTTTAGATTAAATATTTAAGTAAATCACCACAAACTTTGTCAATATAATCTTGGCCTTGGCTCATTTGGACTTAGGAACTTAGAGGACCTTTCTCTCTAGGCATTGATCCACCATAACACATCCCCCGGGAGCGCTCCAGAGCAGTTTGAGTGAAAATGTTTACATGGGAAAAGAACACCTGTGCTGATATGTTCTGCTGTCCTCAGCCACGGGGCTCTGTCTTGGGAGAGGATTTATAGCAGAAGCCTGGGTGGGGGTGGTTCTGAGGTCAGCAACACCTCAGTAAAACAAACAAACAAACAAAACAGCAACAACATGTGTGTGTGCATGCATGTGTGTGTACGTGTCCCTGTGTGTATAAGTGTACATGCCTGTATGTGTATCTGTGTGTGTGTCTGTATGTGTCTCTGTGTGTCTCTGTGTGTGAATATATGTATGTGTCTGTATGTGTATAAGTGTACGTGTCTGTATGTGTGTCTGTGTGTGTGTCCGTGTGTATGTGTCTATGTATGTATAAGTGTACATGTCTGTGTGTGTATAAGTGTACGCATGTGTGTGTGTGTGTGTGTGCGCGCGCATGTCTGCATGCTTGAGAGGGTCAATGGGAATGGCCCGCTGGATGGAAACAGAAGCCCTCCCTATAGCCAAAGGGAGAGGGACAAATGAGGGGGCGGGTCCTCCTGCGACTCCTGCTCAACCAGGAAAGTCCTTCAGGACCAGCTGAATGGAAGCACCTCTGGGAGCCAGAGGGAAGCCAGGGCCAAGTCCATGGCCGGAGCTTAGCTTACAGCAGGAGCTACAGGAAGGAGCTCCCCCGGCCTGTGTCTGACCTGGGCCATACAGTAATTCCAAATCCTTACCTTCTAGAAAGATGGTACAGTGTTGTGCCACCAAGCGTCTCAATGACTCAGACTGTGGTTTGTCATGAACCGTCTACAGGAAGCCTCCTGTGGTGAGAAATACAGGGGTCGGAGAGGGCTGGCAAAAGGCAAGAAGGAAATTGATGTTCTCCATTGGCCACGCATGAGACGTGGGGATTGATAGGGAAAGGGCAAGGCAACAGCTGGTTGTGTGTGCTTTCTCCCCACATCCATTATCTCCCCACAGTTATCCTCTCCCCACCGTGTTTGATTAATGGCGCCACCATGCGCGCATTCATCTAAGCTGGAGACCTGAATGACCTAATGGACTTCCATCTCCTCTCATTCTTCACACCCAGTCAATCCCTAAATCCTGTGAACTCCACTTCCTTCAGACCTAGAACACTTATCTGCTTCTTTTTCTCCATTTCCTTCGTCAAAACTCAACCCCAAACTCAACCCAAGGCCATGGGCTCGCTTGGGACAGGAAGCCTCAGCTCTATCTGATTCAGGTGTCAGGTAGATGAGGCGGATTTTAGGGTTGAAAAGCAGCAAGGTAAGGCTCTCGGGATTCTTGGGATGGGATGCATCCTGTGTGCTGGAAGGACATGAGCTTTGGGGGTGCATGGATGGAATGGATGATGGATAGAATAGTATTCTCTAAAACTGAGATGCTGAAACCTTCACCCCCAATATATTTGGCAGATAAGAGGCAATTAAGCTTAAGCAATACCATCATGGAGGAGCCTTAATCCTTCGGGAATCTGTCCTTATACAAAGAGGCACCGAAGAGTCATTTTCTCTCCAAGAAGAGGCCTTAGAAAATCCTGCAGTTGGACTTCCAGCCTCCAGAACTACTCTGTTTCCCCGAAAGTAAGACATCCCCCCAAAATAAGACCTACTTCCAGTTTTGCCTCTCGCTGTAATATAAGGCAACCCCCAACCCCGAAAATAAGACCTCCCTGATAGTAAGGCCTCCCCTGAACATAAGGCTTCCCTGGAATAGAAGTCCCCCAAAGCTACCGTCGGGCGTCTGACTCATGATATAAAGAGACCTCACCCTGCCTGAACAGCTCCGGCTGCGCTGCGGCCCATCAGGGAGCTGGTTTGTGATGACAACGACTACTGTACTGTACCGTAGACAGGGCATACATTTCCTTTATTTTGTTGTTCAACAATACATGTGTGCCATATGTATTGTGGAAAAATAAGACATCACCTGAAAATAAGACGGAGTGCATCTTTGGGAGCAAAAATTAATAGAAGACACTGTCCTATTTTGGGGGAAACAGGGTATGAGAAAGTAACTCGGTTTAAACCCGCGAGCCTGAGATATTTTGTTATGACAGACTGACCTGATTCACCCATCTGTTCTGACCTATTCCCGCATCTCTGCACTGATACGGTTCTCCAGATATCAGAGTGCTCGCAGGTATTCAAACACACCTTTCCTGCCTGTAACTTTGTATGTTTAACTATGCTTTTTATTTTGGAATTCGCTTTTTTTTTTCCCACTTCTCTCTCTTACTAAATAATTGCTGATCCATTAAGACTAACCTGGAAGTCTTTTTTCCTGTATGAAGACAGTTAATCACTCTTTTTTTTGTAACTAAATCGACTGAACAGCTGATAGATGGAATTCTTTATTCGCAGGACCGCTGTCTTTCTGTTCGGCCCGGAGCTAATTATCACGGAGTGCTTGGGAAATGAACAGTGCTATTCAAATCTGGATTCATAATTTATTATCCCTCCCAGTTAAACTCCCCAACCAAATTGAATATGATCACTTCTTCATTTTAACATAAATTTTAATGAAATTTGCATCTTTATGTCAATGTGTTTGATGTTAATAATATTATTTTACTTATTAATAAAACACTGGGCTTGACATAGTATTTTGAGTTGGCAATAATTATATGTTGCGACAGTTATTTACTGCAAGAATAGACACATGAGCAAATAACTTAATTAATGAAATCATGAGTTAAAAAAACGGTGGTAAAAAGGCAGCTTCAAAAAGAAGAAGAAAGTCAGTACAAAGAAGAAACTCAGTGTCCCTCCAGACAGAGGAACAGAAAGCGGCACCTCGGGCACCTACACGTGGCATTTCTTCCAACGCCGTTCAGCTCGGAGATGCACCCTGTCCTGGAAATGAAACTGCCGCTCAGTGGACGTAAGATATCCTCACCGAGCGTCTGAATTCAGCACGCATGTGTAAAGACAGAAGGAAGTGAAGTCTGTGGAATTGTTTGCTAAAAGTGAATCATGGCCCTGCAGCTTCTGGGATTGCCGACCAAATGGCGTGACTAGAAGGTGCCTCCCTCCTCCTGGTGCCTTCGAGTCAGAACAGGGCAGCTCTGGTGTCCTGGTAATTTCCAGCAGCTCAGAAGGTTGGGGACACTCGGGCAGGGCATAGCCAATGTCCACCCAGTTTGTATCTCTTTTCTCTTTCTCTGTTTCTTCCTGTCTTCCACTCTGTACAGAAAGGCCTCTGGCAGACACCTCTGCTTGGTCCTCCCCGTACTCTGAGGCTCTGTGACTCTCTGTGACATCCCGGCCCCGTCTGTGGTCCCATCTCCCTGATGGAGACTGACAACCACATTCAACCTCATCCGCCACATTCCTCAATGGGCAGCTTGGGAAGCTATGGGTCTCTTTACTGATAATAGGCCACACCTGACTCATGGTGAAGGTGAAAAGAGAAATATTATGGAACTTACTCACCAGATATTATTACTAACTAGCAGCCCTGCACATGAATCTGTGAGCCAGTAGCTCTCTGCAGGGCCTGGCCGGCCTGCACCCATTGCCCTGAGGTCCATCCTCACCCTTGCCTGGCCAGAGGCCCATCCACGGCCAGGTGTGGAGTGCTTGCCTCATGGCTGCGGTGACGAAGCAGCATTCCACCAGGCCGCTCATGCTGCCTTCTCTCAGTGACACCCACCCTGCCCCAGGACTGGGAGGCTCTGGCCGGGCTGGGAGGACTGGGCACCGCCATCTGGTGCCTATGGGGGCTGCCATCTATGTGACAGAGTGATGGTTCATTTTATTAGATAGGATGTAAATTAGATTTAGAGAGATGTTCTGGCAACATAACCCATGAGCTAGATAGTTGGGCAAAACAGGGAGAGAGGAAGTGAGGGAGAAGGGAAAGAGAAGGAAGAAAGGGGAGATAAAGAAGGAGGGGAGAGAGGGAGAAGGGACACAAAAGGGAGGGAGAGAGGGAGGAAGAAGAAAGAAAGCAAGGAAGCAAGAAAGCGAGAGAAAGGAGAGAGAAAGGAAGAGAGAAAGAAAGAAAGAAACACTGATGCTTTGGGAGAAATGTAGAAAGATGGAGCAAGACACCGGATTGGAAAGTTCTCACACGCTTTTAAATGAAGCCATCGCCCGGGTAACCGGTTGGGAGCAGAGGGAATGTTTAAGTGTTTGCCCACCAGGCCTGTATCGAGCGCCCTGAAACACCCCCTCCTCTGCTCCCACCACAGGTGCGGGTCCCGGTATTGGACGGCCAAGTCCATTGTCACGTCTGCCCCACAGGCCTGCTGCTTCCCGAGATTCTTCTGAGATTGAGATGCTGCTGTCCTTCACCAGTAACTCCCATCTCTGCCCTCAGATTACATAAAGGATAAAAAAAATAGATATCTCTCTCCCCCTCCCCTTCTCTCCCCTTCTCTCTCTCTCCCTCTCCCCCTCACAGCATCTGGCTATGAAAAGAAATCATAGCAATTTTCTTACAGCAGCCGGATCCGTATTCTTCCTCTCAATATCTAGTCACTGACATTAAAAATCTGCCAGTTTCTCTTTTGGTGGCAGATGTGTTGACAGTTTTGTTTTTTTCTTGTGTGCATGTGTGTGTGTGTGTGTGTGTGTGTGTGTGTGTGTGTGTATGAATGCATGCACACACGGGGGTTTAGGGGAAGCGTGTATTGCAGATATAATGTCACGTTCGCCTAATTCCTGACACTCAGCCGGACTCACTACTTTCTAGATTGAGAGCAACGTGAGTGGCCCAGTGGGAAGAATGCACCCACTGAGGCAGAGTCCTGGTCCCTGTCCCATCCTCCTGGCCTGCGTCCCTGTGCTCCGTGGAAGGTTCGGGAAGCTCGGAGCACTGGCATGATTGGGAACGGGCAGGTTGCTCCCAGGTGCATCCTTGGAAGGAGGAGGGAAGGAGGCTGTCTGCCTGTGGTCTCCCGCTGGCTTTCCGTTTTAATGGAAAACCAAGCCTCTTTCATCCTCCTCCGTGGGCAGCACGGCCTTCTCCCGGGAGGCTCCTGGCTGGTGCCAGGGCTGAGCTGTTCATGTTAATGAGCCAGGCCTTTCTGGGCACACGATGTGCCTTATTGCGCAGAAGCTTCTTAAGATTGACCCTCATGAGACTCGGAACTCAAGGGGCAGAGAGCTTGTTTCTAGACACCACGACCGTCAGGGAATTTTTAACGAACGTATTGCATCTCCTGCTGGAGCCAGCATGGGTTGACAGCCAAACGCTGGCCCATAAAGAACGTTTTCTGTTTTCTTGAGCAAAGGATTCCCGTTTGAATTAATGCCATTCCCAAACACCAATGCAAAATATTAAACTAAGGAGTGTTCCTAATGATTCATCCTCATTCATAGTTTCTAAGAGAATCCCCACCAGCAAGAGCACTGCCGAGGAAGCGTGTGGATCCATTTAAAATGTTTGCGTTGCATTGTGGGTCAAACACACTATAGACAGTGTCGGCTTGTACAACAACAAAGTTGTTTTCGATCCCACAGGATCGAAATTCTCAGGAGATGGACGGTGTCCCTGGAGCCCGACTCTGTCCTTAGCCCCGGCCAGCACTCACCTGGTCTCCATGGAATCATACAGGACATACGCACCTTTGCAGACAAACTCCGTCACTTAGGTCCCTGGCTCAGAGATTCAGTTCAGGGGCTTAGCTCATCCAGTTTACTCTTTTTATTGCTGGAGAGAGAATCCTGTGGTACTGCCTGTGTTTATCTATCCACCGTCTTTATCGCTCATAATATTGCCTTACGTATTTCTCACTCCGTTCTCTGCGTTTCTGCTGGTCCCCAGAGATGCTGCTTCCTGCGATTCGTTTCTTCCCAGCGGTGCTTTCCTTCTGCACACCCTCCCCTGAGCCCATAAACCTTCCAGAGGTAGCACTTCCGAAGAAAGACCACCTCTTGCAAGCTACCACGTCATCCATAAATAACTGAGAGCCATCGATCGGGGAGCCATTGCTGACTACTTCAGAGGACATCGTGGCTGCTACAAAAGAAGGCTCCGTGCCTCAGGGAAAGCAGCAGGAATGGAAATGACAGCCCTCCCACTCCAGCCAGACCATGACGGGCCATCAGAGGGTGCGGACTACTGACTGCGAGATACATGGGAGCTCATGGAACAAGCCAAGGATGGAACCTGACCGGCCACACCACCTCTAGGGGCCGGTGAGATGGGATTCTCAGAAATGAGACTCCCAAAGGCCGTGACCCATCAATGGAGAGGTGTGTGGACACGGTGCAGCTCAGAAACTTAGAAGCAGAAAGAGAAAGATGGTTCATCTCTAAGAGAAACAGGTGGGGATCTCTGCCCTGAAAAGCGGGTCAGACTCAATGAATGAATCTGTGGCTTCCATTCAGCGGGGCTGGTCCTCTGAGAAAAAAACGCTGGTCCTCTTCCTGGCTGGATGCTGTGCCAACACTAGGAGGACTCCCAGCCATGGCGCCCCGGTGCCTGCGGGTCTGTGTGTACCTGGCCTCCATTGGCCTGTTTTCCCGGTGGTTCCTTTGGTTTTATTCTTGGTTCATTTCCTCCTGGACCTCCCTACGGAGCAATACATTAGGCGGTTATCATCGAATTACCTCGGAGCCAAGGAGATGCTTCCCTCAGTCCACCTGCCCTGTTCAGAGCCACTGTCACCAGCCAATACCCGTGGCTACCCCAACAGGGTGGCTTGGCCATCGATACGCCCTGGAGGTGGTTGGAGTGCAAGGCACAGCTGTTTTGGCCTGTCGCAGAGTGAGACAGCGGCTCTCTTCCCAGACACAAATCTGTATTCCCTACGCTCTGCCAATATGTGCTTATTTTACATGTAAAATCTATGGCTCTGTCTCACTATTTACACAGTCAAGTCTCTAGTTTCACTTGATTTCAAAATATTGGGTTTCTATTTTTTTCCCCTAATCTTAAATACATTATTATAACTTTTGTGTTGTTTTACACACACACACACACACACACACACACACACACACACACATATATACTGTATGTATATCTACCTAATAAAAGAGTAACATGCTAATTGACCATATATTCGTGACACCCACCAGCCAATCAGGAGCTAGCATGCAAATGAACCCAACAAAAAAAAGCTGCGTTCCACACCAACCCAGCTGCTCCGGGTCTGGGCAGTGTGGGAAGGCAGAAAGGTGGCTCCGGTCAGAACAAAGGCGGTGACAACAGACAGGGAAAGGAAGGCCCATTCTTGCATGAACCTTCATGCATCAGGCCTCTAGTGTGTGTGTGTGTGTGTGTGTGTGTGTGTGTGTGTGTGTGTGTGTATTTTTTTTTTCTATTAGGGAAACACCATATGTTTAAGCAATAAAACCTGGTTCTCAAATGTTTTACTTCTTTAAAATGACAGCAACTGATTCACTTACGTGTAATGGATTTTGAACAATGGATCTCATCATTTTCAAGTTAGTTGTGCCAAGTCACACGGCTTACACTGCACTCCTGGTGGCTGGCCCTGAAGGTGCCCCCTGAGAAAGGTCGAGCCGTGGATTCACCTCTCTGTTCAAACCAAGGAGAAGCTAACCGTGCAGCCTTGACCCTGAAGACTGCCAGAGAAATCGGCTGAATCCTGCTCTCTTTCTGAAAACGTGGCCAGGGTTTTACAACATGAAGGCACACATGTATGGCCATCCTGCCAAAGAATGCCAGGAGGAGGCAGAGAGAGGGTAGCCTCTGGGCAGGTCTTCTGTCCAGCCGAAGGCGAGGTCTGTGTTGTGAGGGAGGTGGGCAGACGGGAGGAACTGGTCCGTGTAGAGAGGAGCCCGGATTGAACCTGGCGGTCACCACGGTTCTTTTACTCCGGGTCTCCTCAAGCTGCCTCAGTTTCTTTTCCTACCGGCCTCTGTAGAACCCTGCCATGGAGTTCTCCTCTCTCCGCACTGGCTAAGATTAGACGCAAACAAAATGCCCGTCAGTAGGAAGATTGATAGACTGGAGTACAGCTACACAGTGAAATATTATTCGGTGATTAAAAAGAAATGAGCTATCAAGCGACAAAATGGCACGGAGGGATATTAATGCACTTTCCTGAGTGGCAGAAGACAGTGTGGCAAGGTTTTATACTACATAATTCCAATGATATGACTCCAGGAAAAGATGCCGCTGACGATGCTGAAAAGATAGATGTTTGTTTGCCTGGGATCCTGGGGTGGGGAAGGGCTGAACAGGTGAAACACAGAAAAACTTCAGGACCGTGAAACTATTTGTATGAGACTGTTATTGTGATTTGCCCAAACCCATTCAACTGTATGTAGTATCTTCACACAATGTACACTATGCATTTTAGTTGATAGCAATGTATTAATACTGGTTCATCAATTATAGTGAATGATCTCCACCAATATAAGATATTAACAATAGGAGAAAGTGTGTGAGGGAAGAAAAAGGGGATGGACTACATAGAAAGCCCCTGTATTTTCTGCACCATTTTTATTTTTTTGTAAACCTGAAACCACCCTAAAATAATATAACATATTTTTAAAAAGAAGTCATTGCTAGGATAAATGAATTAGAGGGACTTAGTGGAATTATTCAGACATTTGACAGTCCTGGGGTTTTTTTGTTTGCTTGTTTTTCTTTCAGTTAATTTGCAGTATTTTCCATCTGCCCCTTGAGTATTTTTAATGGTTTTTGTTTTTGTTTTTCTGGTGTTCAGAACAGTGCAAACAGAAGAGATCATTCAGGTCTGCGGATTTAACAGATGGATAACACACACACACACACACAATACAGGGAGAGAAAGTAAGATGCTAGTAAGAATTTAGAAATGTAACAGACCATATAAGTCAGAGAAGAGAGATTAAAGAGGACAAAATAAATACTCAGTGGATTGAGGGGCTCAACATATTTAAAAAAATGATTGTAGATGGAATACTTGGGGAAAGAATGAACGAATAAGATTATAAACCTAACTATAAAAAATACTTAAAATTAGTTGATTGTGGAGAAAAAGATTGCATTGCAGATGATCGGGAATTTATGAATCATGGGAGTACTGACATGTTGGCTGATGATCTGTTAGCTAATGACAAGAACTAGAATAGTCTGGTTGTTCTTAAAAGTGTGGAGGAGGAATCATTTAGAAGCAGATGGAGAACACAAAGGACTTCAATCTCTTGATCAGCTGTGCAGCCAATAGCGCTTTGGATGTGGACTAACATTGGGGGCGGGGCATGTTCCATCCCTTGAGAAGGTTCCAATGCAGCGGTTCTCAACCTGTGGGTCACGACCACTAGCAGGGTGGCCTAAGACCATCGGAAAACACAGATATTTACATTACGATTAATGAACAGTAGTAACATTACAGTGATGAAGTAGCAACAAAAATCATTTTATGGTTGAGGGTCACCACCACATGAGGAACTGTATTAAAGGGTCGCGGCCTTAGAGAGGCTGAGAACCGCTGCTCCCATGGAAGTGGTGGCTGGGAGAAGTCAGGTAAGACAGGAAAGTCCACAAAACAGCTGGAAAGAGGATTAGAACCGTGCTCACCGGATTCACAATCCCCTACCGATTCTTGCCTGTCGGTGTGCTTGATATTATGTAGTTCCTTCCCACAAGGAGCAGGGCCGGTCTCTGTCACCAATAAAATTTATGGAAATTACTGTATGTGAGGTCTGAGACTAAAGACTAAAGGTCGGTGGCTTCCACCTTGCCCTTTCTTGAGTCACTCACTACCGAGGAAGCCAGGTGTTGTGTCAGGAGCCCAGGGGGAGGTCCGGGTGGTGAAGAAGCGATGCCTTCTTCCGAGGCCAACACCCACTTTCCACCACGTAGACAGGCCTCCCGGGAAGCCGAGTCCCACCACGAAGCCTGCAGAGGACTGCAGCCCTGGCCGGCGTCCCGACGGCAATCTCGTAAGTGCCACCCAAGGAAGCTGCTCTAAGAGAAGGTCTATGAGATAATGAATGATGCCTGTTTTTTTTTTTAATATATTTTATTGATTTTTCACAGAGAGGGAGGGAAAGGGACAAAGAGTTAGAAACATCCATGAGAGAGAAACATCGATCAGCTGTCTCCTGCATACCTCCTACCAGAGATGTGCCTGCAACCAAGGCACATGGCCTTGACTGGAATCGAACCCAGACCCTTCAGTCCACAGGCCGGTGCTCTATCCACTGAGCCAAACCAGTTAGTGCTAATACTTGTTTTGTTTGTTTGTTTGTTTTAAAGCAATGCATTTATGAGAGAAAGAGAGAAGTTTTTTGTGTTTTTTTTTTAATATATTTTATTGATTTTTTACAGAGAGGAAGGGAGAGGAATAGAGAGTTAGAAACATCGATGAGAGAGAAACATTGATCAGCTGCCTCCTGCACGGCCCCTACTGGGGATGTGCCCACAACCAGGATACATGCTGGAATCGAATGTGGGACCTTTCAGTCCACAAGCCGAGGTTCTATCCACCGAGCCAAACCAGTTAGGGCTGATACCTGTTTTTAAGCCACGAATCTGTGATCATGTTGTGTAGCCATAGGTAACAAATGGGAAGTGCAGCGAAGTGTGTTATTATGGCCAGACAGGGCCCCGCGGAGGGAGAGTTTGGGAGCTGAGTTCCTTATAGGCCACAGGTAGGTGACAGTTTTGTTAACTTGAACTTCCTTTCCCTCCTAACGTCATGTGGCTCAGTGTCCTTTGATCGTGTGTGAAAGGCACTCCACTCTGGTGCCGGCTTCCTGAGAGCTGCCCTTTGACCCTGCAGGACGGACGCTGGGATTGATCGTGCTAGCCGTCCACATAAGCTGTCACAGCCAGCAAGCCTCGGGGAATGTATTGTGCCTTCCTTTTATGTGCGCCTCATTGTAATTTAGAACAGCCATCTTGGCGCACGGCAGGACTGTGGCTACGTTGTATTTTTATGGGAAACGAAGCTTAGCTTCCTCGTACTGATCAGTGAGGAGACCTGCGCCATAGGAATACGAGCACCCAGTCAGAGTTTGAATTATGAGCAGTGAGAGGTTAGACCAGAAAGCCTTTGGAACCAAAGTGGTTCGAGCAATGGTAAGAAAAGGAGCTGATTTGTTGGCAGCCTCGTTTGAATGCTCATCGCCACTAGAAACAAGGGGTTGTGAGGGTCTTGAATCCTTTGTTCCGGGTACAGTGGTGCCTCGAGATACGAGTTTAATTCGTTCCGTAACCTTGAGGCGTGGGAAACGATGAGAAGCTCGAGTCGAGGTAAACTGGTGGGTCGTGTGCAGCCGGCCGATCCGCGCGATGACTCCTATCTCAACTGGTGCTTGTATTTCAAAGCAAAAATCGCTCGCTCGATGGCTCGTATCTCAAAAATCTCGTATGTTAGGGCGCTCGCATCTCAAGGTGACACTGTACGTGATCTCGGGGTAACCAGGCTGATGGCCCAGAACACAGGGTCTCCCCCACATTTCTGTGGCCACGCAGGCTTTGATCCCAGTTGTGAGAACACCGTGACACTGGCTAACGCCATGCTTCGTGTTTTCTCCCGGAACTGAGCTCTGCGGATTCAGATTCTCTGCGACCTCCTGCCTCGAGCTGTAGAAATATAAATGTGATCTTGGGGAGTCAACAGTGAAGTCAAAGTCTCTCTCTCTCTCTCTCTCTCTCTCTCTCTCTCTCTCTCTCTCTCTCTCTCCCCGGAGGAGGAGGAGTTCGCTCACATCATTAAGGTTTGTGGTTCCTGTGGAGGCGGATGCACTGCGAGGTGCAAGGTCAGCACAGGTGACCCAACGCCAGCCTCTCATTGGCTGCGTAAAAGACAAACAAACAGCTGAAACCGGTTTGGCTCAATGGATAGAGGCTTGTGGACTGAAAGGTCCCAGGTTCGATTCCGGTCAAGGGCATGGACCTTGGTTGTGGGCACATCCCCAGTAGGGGACGTGCAGGAGGCAGCTGATCGATGTCTCTCTCCCATCGATGTTTCTGGCTCTCTGTCCCTCTCCCTTCCTCTCTGTAAAATATCAATAAAATATATATATTTAAAGACAAACCACGAGAAAACAATCTCCAGCGGTTGGCGATGCTTGTGCTGTTTCTGTGTTCACTGCTCCCGTTCATTCTCAAGTTCAAGATGAATTTCCTTATACCTCACGTTGAACTTGTGTATTGCTTTTTCAATAAGTCGTTTGAAAATTTGCCTCTTTCAAATGTGAGCAGTGAGACCTTCTTGTCACCAACAATGCGTTAAAACGCAATGAAATATTAATGATAACAGAGTAATCTGCCAGGCTTGTGATTTCTAAATGTCTTAATAATGTAATTTAAGTAGAAACATCAGTCCATTACATAAGAAATCAGAATAACTCACTTGATGGAATCAGATTTTAATGTATTAATTAGATATTTTGCTATTTAGAATAAAAAAACTACTTTTCATTTTTTACATGGAAAATATTTCCTATTAAATACTAGGTTCGTTAATAATTATTAATTGCGATAGCCTAGAATAACAATATATACTTGGCTACAAAACACTGTAATTGGCAGTGAGATTATTGTATTTTCCGTGATTTGCGATGTTGGCATTTGGTTCGTAATAAAATGTTACTACTTTGTATTGCTGCACTCCTCCTTTTCTGGTGCCCCTCTTCTCTCGTGCCTGAAGAACAGTGTGTGAATATAGTCACCTCAGCTTTCTAATGTGAAAGTCATTAGCTGTTTATCTAGAAAACTGCATTCTTCCAAATAACTGAAAATGGAAAGTAGCACTTTTCGCATTGCTGAAACTAAATCAAATCATCAGAGCTTTGGGGGTGTTGATTTTGCAATGCCTCCCCTGATATTTAAGTGACTCTGTTCCATTTAACCTCTCACCACAGGAAAGGTATTAAATTGTAAGCTTAAATATTCTTTGAAAAAAGCCAATATTTGTTGCAGGAAGCTTGTAACTACAATGCTAGCTATTTTGTATCGAGTACTTTGGTCCTGTGTAATACACTTCTGAGTGAGATATTTTTATCATCATAATTATAAAACACAATTATTTATTGATCCCTGTTGATATTTTAAAATAATATCTGAATATATAAAAAAATTCAGGGTTCATAACATCCAAAATGACCAGAGGCTCAACCAACCGGAAGTCAGTGCTGGGTTGCCATGGTGATCCAGCACTGACTGCCACAGCTGCAGGCACCCTGACCCAGCACTGACTGCTGAGGGGGCTGCAGATCAGGCCTGGAGAGAGGCCCAGAGAGAGAGAGATCCACAGCCTCTGTGGCAGCTGCTAATCAGCACTTGCCTCTCTCTTTTGCTCTAGGCCTGGCCAGCAGCCATGCCTCTCTCTCTCTCTCTCTCTCTCTATTTCTCTCTCTCGGTCTCTTTCTGTCTCTCTCTCTCTCTCCTCCACTGGAGCTGCTGATCTGCCCTGCCTCTCTGATCACACCCCTTGATAGACCTGGAGATGCTGATAGGCATAGAGACTGACAAATCAGAACCAAATCTGGGTGAAGTGTGAGGAGCCAATGGCTGCCTAGGAGGCGGAGCTTTTGACACTGGCATAGAAACCAACCAATCAGAATCTAATTTGGGTGAACTCCAAAGGCAGAACCTAAGGTGAGGGCTGAGGAGGGGTTTTAAGGGCAACAGCTGTTTGGTGTAAGATGTAAGAAAGTGGTTTAATTTTTTAATGACGGGTTTGGCAGCATTTGGCTGGCTCTCAGGCACCAAAATTATATTTTTAAAAAATGACAATTTTTGTCTGTTTGGGGAAAAATTACAAATATTTACCACTCCTGATGTCCAGGTAGATGAATATTATAACATGGACATTTCTTTTGAAAGTAGATATGAGCAGAGAAAATGTTGGGCTATTAATGCCCATTCTGGAATATAACTGGCTGCTTCTGAGACCTACGCTCTATCTCCTCGCTTTTCCGAAGGAGGTGAGGGGAAGATGTTAAGCCTAAAAGACTCTGTATGTAGGACAGCAGGCATATTCTGAGTCTACTTGCCCCTCCAACCCCTCGATCAAAGTCATGGGGACAAAGCTAAGCTCTCATGACCATTCTACCCGTGGGGTATGTAAAGAAATGGTGACAGAGGAGCCAGGAAGTGCATGGACAGCGGGAAACATGATAACAATGAGGAATGCATGATGGTTTTGCAATGAGTGCTTTGCAGACCAGAGGAGAAGGAGAAGGCAGTTGTGTGCAAGGAAAGATAACCTCTGGGCGGGATTCTAGGCGAGACATTTGAAGGGATGTGAGAAGGTAGAATGTGCTCTGTCATTGTCAACAGGCTGTTCAGTGACTCGTCCATCCACAGTGAAGCTCACGAGTGCGTGCTATTATTCAGCCACTCTTCCTGGCCCAGGGCAGGGTCCCGGTGACCGTGAAGCCTGTCCCCCTTAAACCCCCCCCCCCCCAGCTCTGTTGCCTCTGTGACAACTTCTCAAGGTTAACGTTTCCAAACAGGTGACAAGTCAGAGTATAGAGGTACCAACCCATGCCTTGGGCAGGCTTTGCATTTCCAGCTTGGAGAATTACAGTGCAAGCAAACAAAATCCTAAAGGCACAGAGCCGAAGGGTCTTACACTTCTAGTTTTCCAATACAGAGGCGCACACTCAGACACACGCATGCTGCCGTTAAGAATACAAAGCTTTGCTCATTAAATAGTCATTGTACCATTTTAATTTTTTTTGGGGGGGAGTGATCAAGTGTTGCCAAACAATTGTGATGAAATTTGACCTGAATTGATGACTCCAGTAATTTAATAAAAACAGCCGGTTTATTTCTGTGCCACTCAATTCATCCACAAGAAAGGTGAGCTCAGGTGACTGGACTTTAAGTGCAATGTTCGCTTCCTTTGCTACCTCCCCAGCGAAGGGCTTCTTCCTCTCGTCTTTCCGAGGGCAGTGCGGACAAATGGTAATGCCTCTGCCCAGGTTGGCGGGCAGCAGGTGGTGGTTTATGGAACTCGGTTAAATTAAGAAACAAATCACCCAGCTGCCCGCCTCCGAATCACCCGGTAAAGATAGGAGCAGCCGTTCATAGCGTGGGACCTGTGCCCACCGACAGTCTCACTCACAATCCCAGGCCTCCGCTGCACGCAAACACATGATTCTTCTCGGCGTTGCTTCCCATCAGGAAGCCAGGGCTGCGGGGAAGATGTTTCCACGTTAAAAGAACAAATTGATTTCTGCCGAGACGGAGTGACCTGCATCGGGGAGGAAAGCTGTTGCCTTACGCAGGGTAGGATGGAGCCAGAAAGGATCATTCCAGAGCGATGGCCCTTCAAACAGCTCCCGTTAGAGACTGCGTCATGGAGTCATAGGTGGAGTGGAAGTGGAGAAATGGGGAAAGATGTACATTGCAGCCAAATCCAGTGTGGCTCAGTGGACAGAGCGTCGGCCTGCGGACTGAAGGGTCCCAGGTTTGATTCCGGTCAAGGGCATGTATGTACCTTGGTTGCAGGCACATCCCCAGTGGAGAGCGTGCAGGAGGCAGCTGATCGATGTTTCTAACTTTCTATCTCTTCCTTCCTCTCTAAAAAAAAAAAAATCTACAAAACATATTAAAAAATACACATATACATTGCAAACACTACTTTTTAAAAAGCCGTGCTAGCTATGTTCATTTCAGGCCAAGCAAACCATAGAGTCATAAAAATTACCGGAAATAAAGAGGATCATTAAGGAAAAATAAGTAGGTTAATCCTCAAAGAAGACGGAAACTCTGCCGAGTGTAGGCGCCTCCACAAAATCCACGGAGCAAAGCGCACAGAACTAACCGGGAGGAGAAATCTTCCAGCCACTGTGATGGCTGGCGGCACCCCCTCTCCCAGGCCTGACAGCCCGGCAGGCAGACCCTCGGTCAGAGCACAGCTGAAACGCACGGCGCCGTCCATCAGCTGGACGTGATGGACACCCGGGGAACATTCCACTTGACAGTTAGCAGAATACACACGCTTCTCAAGGTCACAGGCGGCCCAGGCCACGGGAGACAACATTCTCGGTTACCAAACATATCTTAGCAACAGCGACAGAAAAATTACACAAAGCATGCTCTCCGAATGTTATCTATCTGAGTTCAAATTAAACGGCGGGTCCCATTTTGTTTGATCGCTCCCAAAGTCTGACAGCCCTAAATAGAAAATATATCCCACAAAGAAATAGAAAACGCGTAGTATAAGGGAAAGCCATCAATAAGAAAATAGAAACCTGTAGCACACAGATTGCCTAGACATGTAAGCATTTTTTTTTTTTTTGTTATTTGAGATGGATTGAATGTGTGTAGGGAAAACAAGGTTCTACAGGATAGACATGAGAACTTGGAAATGTATCTATGTTGCTGAATACAAGACCCCGATACAAAAACCAACAGTGATCCCATACACAAGGAAACTCTGATTAAAAATAAGCATTTAAATAATACCGTTCATAACAGAAGCAAATTATAGGGCACAGGAACAAATATAACACAAGTTATAAAACGGCTTTATTAAAAATATCATAAAATGGTGAAAGGCTTTGCCAAAGACTAACATTAGCGAGACCACAGTGGAAGCTGCATTTAGAACCAAACATCGTGAGGAAAGGCCACACATCCACAGTGACATCTGCAAGCGAACCGCAATTTTAGTCACTATCCGGGTGCCTTTTGAATTCTTATTTCAACAAAAAGATGGTACAATAATTACTGATGAATATATGGTCAAAAACACCCAACACAGAGCTGAGGGAGAGTTCGGATGGCGAGTCACGTTAGAGAAAAGCCAGCTACCCAGTCTAGAGTGGTGGTAATTAAGGGGAAAACGTAATGGTCCGTGAATATAAGACAACTGACTATAATAGCTCGTCTAGAAACACACACAGGGATACCTGTATTTAAAAATACAGGGGTGTCGGGACCCGTGAAAGGAAAGAGAAAGTATTACATCAATGAGACTGCAATTGGCTTTTCACGTGGACAAACAGAATTCTATAACAACCTATTCTCGCCAGTTTTGCATTTAATCCCACACTGGAGGAAGATATCCTTTTGAATCTGGGGGTGAGGGGGGTAGAAAGGAACAGAAAAGGAGCAACGTATAAAGGTAGGAGGCATCAACTTTAGGACAGAGAAAGGCCCTCTATTTATGATGGGACAAACACCATAAAGGAGAAAGATAAAGCCACTCAGTAAAATATCGTCGTCATGTAAGTGTTGGTAGGTGAAACAAGACCCTCACATCCAGCTCCTCTGGCAATGAAGATGCCGGCTGTGGTTTTGGTCCATAGTGCACAGCAACAATTGGTGGGAGCAGAGGAGGGCTATCGTTTTACAGGGGGTTGAGGATCTACACTGGCGTCTGTCGTGATGATGCCGAGAAAGTGTCAGGTGCCATTTTTCTTCTAATTGTACTGTCATGTCTCCTAGGGCTTAGAATAAAGAGAGCCATTTTTATACATGCGGTTGACTTTCCTCGCCCCCTTTTCACTCATTCATCTTCCTGGTCCGTGTAGACAGAGGAGTGTTGCATGCTGCACGACAAATTATCAAGTTGAGGATCGTCAACCCTAGTACTATAATTCTAGGTGGAAAATTAGATCTATATTTTCATAGGTTACATCATTCAGCATCGCACCCATTCTGAAACATTTCTTAAATCCCTTACACAAAGTTCAGTAATCTGATTTTTGACATAATACTTTTAGGACCAAAGGAAAATGTTTAAAGTTTGACTTGAAAATGTAATTAATCAAAATATTAAGGCTTGGAATATGTTAATTTATACTTGTTGGTATATTTTATTAAAATATGCATGCTGTAAAGCTCATTTTAATTTACTCAAAACGTAAGAGTTTGGTTTGAGCCCATTATCTTAATTTTTAAAATAAAACACAAATTCATGATTTTGAGTCATAATTCAAAGTCAAATCGGTTTTATTGAAATTATAATTTCAGATTATCGCTATGATTTCATCATTTTTATTTTGGATCAGGATTTAGACACCTTCTAATTTAATCAGACACCTTCCAAATTTTATAAAAATGTTTCTCTGTTTACCTTCCCATTGACACAGTAAAAAAAAAAAAAGGTGAGTTGAAAACATAATTCAAATAATTGAACCGCAGAGGTGGTAGGTACAATAATAGATATCAAAGAAAAACTGATCATACGGATTTACATGTTAAAAGGAATTTCTTTTCCAAATAAATTTGGCTTGGCCACCCAAGTTTGATCAATCAACTTCCTAGCAAATTACATTGTCCTGAGATTGCTAAACAAATTCTTTCCAACACAGAATACAGTTCTCAGTATTTTGGCATTCGGGATACCTTGCAGAAAAACAAATCAATGTGGCCATGCTTAAATATTTAATCAGTTGTGTAGTGTATGTGTTTTCTATGGATTATCATCGTAAACCTTAGAATGTATTTGTTCTGTGGTTTATCTTTGTCTGTCATTATCCCCGCAGACAACAAAACACGATCGGCCACGGGTGACTAATCCTTTATCTTGTGACATCATCTAACCCGTGACATTTCCCTCCTCTTTTCATTAGCTCTGACTCTGCTGGTCGAGGAGTTAAATGCGATCAGACGCCAAGCCCATGGGAAGGTTTCATTTAACGAATTTCATTTCATATCAAGCGAGTCGTTCGTGAGAACGCCTGTTAATAGCCACGCAACAAGAGGCATGCGTGCTTTGTAATGACTCCTCATGCTTGACTTACGTTACTTTTGAGGCATGTTATCATGAGTTCCCAATTTCAGTAGAACCCCAGACTACGTGAACTGATCCCAGTGAAAGATCTGGCTGCCAAAGAGCAGGCACCACCATGCCAATCCCTGCGGTGCTCATCTTCCCTAAAAGCTACAGAAATGCATCTCCTACTGTGCCATCCAATAGAGCAAAGAACCTTCCCTGGGAATCACCGTTTATTACGTCTGCGTGATTACTGTTTTCTGTCCGATGAATCTCTGCAAGCTGTGAGCCTGGGAATGACGGAATGGGAGAGCTAGAAGGACAGGAGCAGTTCGGGTTCAGTCAGCCGTGCCTGTCAATCTGGCTTTCCAGACAAAACCGGTCACAGCGCCCACTCTGTCTTCTTTGCTCACTTCCAGGGAGTTGATCAAAACTCTAACTCATGGAACCTTGGGGTGAGTTTCTCATGGAACACGTGTGGGGCGTCTGCGGCGGGTCGGGTGCTGTGTACCGCAGCACTCCAGAGACACAGTCTTTGCCCTGAACACTCTCAGAGTAAGGAGGAAGTAGCTCGGTGTGAAATGCCATCTCTATTTTCATTTTGTGGCTGGGGAGTTTTGATTATTGAATGACGGCTAAATGGGACATTAGCAAGCGCACGCTCTGCTTCGTATGTATTTAATAAACTATTAGGTGTGTCAGAGAATTCAATCCGAAAAGAATGCAGTGGCGTAGCGTTGTGCTCTGAAATGCTTTCCAGAGTATGTAGAATAAAACGTCCTTGTGGAAGTAAGGTACATGAACAGAAGGTAAAAACTGAACCTTTCCAAACTGCGGGAGGTGTCCTCTCCAAACTCATTTTTACTATCAGCACATGTGCCAGCTACTGTGCTCAGTGCTGGCTTTGGATGCTGATCCTATAGACTTAAAGTATGAATTAGCCTGCATGTCTGAGAGTTAGTCGTATTACATAATAAGGGATATGAATAAATGTGACTCTGACGCAGTAGGGTCTTGGACAGGTGGATAAGGGAAAGAATGGGGGAAGGCCATTGCGAAGTCAGGCGCATCCACTAGATCAACGCTGGCCAGCGATGAGATGCCAGAATCCAAAAAAGACCGTGCTCACCAGCCAGAGGCCAGTCAGCTCAGTCATTCCCAACCTGTAGTGACAATGAAAGCCACCCAGGAGACTCTCAGGTGCACATTAAACTTTCACAGAACCCTCTCCTGACCAAGGATTGGGTGGTTCTAACGTGCAGCTAGAATTGAGATCTGCATCTAGACCTGTTCGTTCCAAACTTCAGAATGTATGTGTGGAAATGCAGAAGTGGATTGCCTGACCGGCATAGCTCGGTGGCTGAATATTGACCTATGAACCAGGAGGCCATGATTCAATTCCCAGTCAGGGTACATGCCTGGGTTGCAGGCTCCATCCCCTGTATAGCAGGTGACCCATGTTTCTCTCTCATTGATGTTTCTACCTCTCTGTCCCTCTCCCTTTGTCTCTCTTGAAAATCAATAAAAATATATATACAGAAAAGAAATGCAGAAGTGGATATATTCAATGGTGCATGAGGTTCTGTATTATAACAAACACCCAGGTGTTTTTTTTTAAATATATTTTATTGATTTTTTACAGAGAGGAAGGGAGAGGGATAGAGAGTCAGAAACATCAATGAGAGAGAGACATCAATCAGCCACCTCCTGCACGCCCCACACTGGAGATGTGCCCGCAACCAAGGTACATGCCCTTGACCGGAATCGAACCTGGAACCTTTCAGTCCGCAGGCCGATGCTCTATCCACTGAGCCAAACCGGTCTCGGCAAACACCCAGATTTTGACCAAGATTGCTAGACCTTGGACAGTTTGTGATCTGTCAGAAATGCTGACTTTGGGGCCACAGCGCAGACCTACTGAAATAAAATCTGAATTTTAACATTTCCAGATGATTTGAATATGCATTACATTTTGAGGAATGCTGCCAAAAATTTTACGTGACTTCCCTAAATGAGGAAAATTATGGTCATTATAACTTGGATGTCTGATGGTGTCCTTCTTTCCCTTTGATATCCATTTCAATTTGTTTAACCCTAACGAATTCCAGATTCTAAAACCAGAGACATACACCAGGAAGCCTACCAGCAGCGATGCTCAAAGAGTGGTCCAGTGGAGGCCCCATCCCTTCACCTACGGAGATGTCAGAAGTGCAAACGGTTGGGACCTGGCCAGCAATCTTTGTTTAGCGTGTCCTCCTGCTATTCTGGGCCTGCGCACACACGTGTGATTCACAAAACCAATCGCTCATACAGTCATTGCAGTGCTGTATCCAAGAGGAACATGGGAGTTCCAATAGAGTTTTAAAGGACACAAGAGTTAAACTCATATATTGACTTTCATTCTTTTCTTTTTTAAATATATTTTATTGATTTTTCTATAGAGAGGAAGGGAGAGGGATAGAAAGTCAGAAACATCGATGATAGAGAGACATCGATCAGCCGCCTCCTGCACGCCCCCCACTGGAGATGTGCCCGCAAGCAAGGTACATGCCCCCGACCGGAATCGAACCTGGGACCCTTCAGTCTGCAGGCCGACGCTCTATCTACTAAGCCAAACCGGTCTCAGTGACTTTCATTCTTTTAAAATGAAATACAATACATTTAAAAAATAGTATATTGATAGCGGTATTGGAAACGAGATGTCCCTGCAGCGTAGCCATTTTGGTCCAGTTGATTTTGGGGGGAGGGCTTCTTGAACCCTGTACGACGTTTGGCAGCACCCCTGGCCTCTACCTGTTACATGTCAGTAGCATCCCCAGCCCATTCCTCCAACCCAGACTGGAGACTTCCTCTAGCCTGCCTGAGATGGAGGACGGGAAAACTGCCTCTGACTGAGAGCCGCTGATCTATGTTCATCTTTAACGTCAAGTCACCAAGAGAAACTGTTATTCCTCGGTGTGTGAGAGGGAGAAGAACCAGGCATATTCTATGAAAATCACCTGTAATCCATCAGCATGCTGATTTACCAAAGAAGGCGTATTTCGAGGTGAGGGAGTTACAGCTGCCCGTTGCTCACCAGCAGGTAGAATGTGGACTTCTGAAGGGTGCTTATACGCACGCCGAAATGACACCCATTGGATCAGATAACAGCTAGGACACGGGGAGCTGTAAACATTGTGGAGAAAAATGCCTCCTAGGAAACCTGCGCTCAATTGCATTAACTGTCCATACTGATGCTGATGGAATGCCCTCTCAGAAGGCTTCTGAGCTGTAAAAGTCATTGTCATCATTGCCAAACGTCCTATTAAGAAGAAAATTACAGCAGAGGGATTTCTTTTCCTTTTCAAAACCCTATACTGAGGGACCATTGCCTCAGTAGGAATCTGGAGGAAACGGAAATGATGAGCGGGTGGGAAGGGCGATGGATCTGGTCCCTCAGCACCCCTGGGCCGACAGCCTCTACCTCCCCAGCAAGCGGCTCCCCTCTCTCCCAGAAGCCTTCGAGGCCTCCTCACTGAGCTCTCGAATGTCCTCACCACTCACCTGCCCGCTCCTCAGACTCACAAAGTACTTTTGTTTGTTCCTGGATTCATACCGACTCTGCCAGCTGCCTCCCTCCATGCCTCTCCTGCTAGCACAGCAGGGCCTCGGCACCTGCTTTTAAGGAAAATGTCTGGAGAACAGTGTTTGTAACACCCCCAGACCAGACCTCCCAACGCCACCAAACACTGCTCTTGTCACCAGGTGCTTTGCAGATGTCAGTTGGGAAGTATGTATGTGTCACGCTACTGTTCTCATGGGTCAGTAGTTAATACGGGGGAGGGGAGAAGGAGATCGCACTCATGTTCAAAGAGAAGAGCATCTACATACGGATGTACGGAATCTCAAACTTACACCGTCGGCTGAAACAGGAATGATGTCTACCGCGACTCTTTCTTTAAGAGGCAAATGGCACCAAGGAACATTAACATCCATCCTGGAAGAATGAAACATTTGCTGAAACAAAAACCTGTTATTTGTTGTTCTTGAAAAAGAGCACTGAAGTAAATTATGCTCCTTTTTATTGTGTGTTTTAACAATAATAAGAGTGGCCTTCTGTCAATATCCCATCTGCAATTTTTAGGGACTGTGGGAATTATTACATTTTCTCCCTCTAAATGTGAAGTCCCAAAAAAGGAGGCTACATTGCCGCTGGAAGTGTAAATCGGAACAGACGCTGTCGAGAACCGTTTGGTGGGGCCTCACAAAGCGAAGCCGAGACAGTTTCCATACGCACCACCAGTTCTACCAAGAAGTGAAAGCATTTGTCCACACAACACCTCACACGCGAACGTTTAAAATAGCATCACTCATACTCAACTGGAGGGAGAAATAACCCGGATGTCCATCCACTGGCGGAGTATAAAACGTGGCGGATCCGGACCATGGAGTAACGTGGGCACAGACAGGAAAGAGGTACCTGCCCACAGGGACGGAGCTTGGGAGATGCCCGAGGAAGGAGCTGGTCACCCAGGCCCACCCTCGGCCTAACTCCATGCTGACCACAGTCCAATGGGAGGAAAGAAGATTCTAGAGAGAGCAAGATGAAGGGTTGGGAAGGGGTGGGAGAAAAGCTGGGGGCTGTGGGTACAGGATTTCCTTTTGGGGTGATACACATGTTTGGGGGTGATGTGGGACAGGTGCCCACATCTGTGAGTGGCCCAGAAGCCACCGAACTGCACACTTGGGATAGATGAATTGTTTACTTATAGAAAGAGATTTCAAACATGGTTTAGTGGAGACAGATAGAGAGAGAGAGAGAGAGAGAGAGAGAGAGAATGAAAATGGGAGAAAAGAGCTCCTAGACATCTCTCTCCAGACCCAAACTTGCTGTCCCAGCGAGAAAGAAGGGACTGAGTCTCCAGGGCACACAGAGTGCTGCTGCTGTGCCTGCCCCTGGCTCCGCACCCCGGCACCTGCCTCCCGCCATGGAGCGTGGTTGGAAGATTCCAGCGCCCAGGCCCACACTCCCACTGAGCCCAGGTGCCAACGGTCACCTGGCCTTGAGAGTCAATGAAACAGGCTCTTTGTAGTAAGGAGCCAGCCTTATGTGCACTTAGTGGTTATCTCGCTGCTGGCCTGGAAAGCAACATATTTCTATCCAATTAAACATGCACCTGGCATGGCATTGAACTTATGGGCCTACAAGGTCAGACAGCTGGGCTAGCCTTCTCACTGCCTCACAAGAGAGGTCCATGTTCCACCATTGAGCAGGGGCTGGGTGGGAGATAAGGAGCATCACAGGAACCTTTGCAGCCCACTGAGCACCCCCCCCGCCCCCCGAGGCTGTTTGTGGATTTTAGAACAAGAGAAAAAAAAGTGGATCTTTAAAAAGGGCTGCCTACCCCTGAGACAGCGCGGTCGTGAGTGTGTGGACTCCCCTTGCAGTAGCCGTGGCTGGCTGGCCAGCTCAAAGAATCCTTGCTTGCTTGTTACTAACTTAGCAGCCTCCGTGGTCATTTGCAACTAATTGTGAAAATTGCCTACAACACTTCACCTGCTGCCGAGTTGGGGGTCATCGGGAACCCCTGGAAGTGGACCCCCATCTGGAGGCGCCTCCCTGCTGCCTGAGCTCTCCCGCCCCCGGCCTCGCCAGCCCTGGCACAGGAACGCCCTGCCCTGCGGCCTCCAGGTCTGATCAGGACCGAGGACAGCGCCCACAGGAGCGAGGGGTCAGCACTGGCCCTCCCCACAAATGCCGGGGGACTGGAGGTCCCCCAAGCCCGGGGGAGGTCATGGAGGCCCCGAGGCACCTTAATGCCCAGTCACTCCCGTAGACCACCGTGCAGTCCCAGAGGTCAGGGAGGAGGGGCCTGCAGAGCGTTCAGCCCCTCAGACGGCTCTCCAGGCCCGTGACCATCCAGATCGCGCCTCCTGAGCGCCAGGAGAGATCCTGTGGGCCCCAGAACGGGAGCCCAAGCTGCAGGGAGTCGCTAAACGCCCTTTATGGGTTAAAATCAGGGGTAAAACATAATTTTAAAAAGCATGACCACCTTTGCCACGTGTTTGCCGGGCACGTGAAACACCCCGCCAATGGCATTTCGGCGTGACTGCGCCCCGCTGGTGGGGAGGCTGCTGGAGGCGAAGGAAACGGGAAGAATCACCCAGCTCCAGGGACGGAGGGCACAGAGGCTGGCTGGTGAGGGCGGCGGGAGACCCAGTGGAGGATTGAAGTTTAATTAATTCAAAAGGTGGTTTAAGTGTCTGGACAATCAGACCCCCGATTGCGGTCGACATCACGTTTCTGTTAGCCGGCCTGAGGAATGTACGGAGAACCTGCTTTGGGCCAAAGAGCGTGCTGGACACCAGGATCATTACGGTGACCAAGAGCCCACGGAAATTAAAGATGAGTGGGCAGATAGTCGGAAGAAAGGGAATTCAATACCGAGTGATAGATTGGACTCAGGCACATCCAATGTTCTTTGTGAACATAGGAAAGACATGAGAAAGTTTTTGCATAGATAATTTAGAGGGGAAAAAAAAAGCTGAACTTCTGGCCGAAACCAGGTTGGCTCAGTGGATAGAGCGTCGGCCTGCAGAATGAAGGGTCCCAGGTTCGATTCTGGTCAGGGGCATGTACCTTGGTGGCGGGCACATCCTTGGTCGAAGGTGTGCAGGAGGCGGCTGATAGAGTTCACTCTCTTGTCAATGTTTCTAGCTCTCTATCTCTCTCCCTTCCTCTCTGTAAAAAAATCAATAAAATATATTTTAGAAAAAAAAAAGCTGAGCTTCTGGGATAAGTAGAAGGTAATGGGGGAAAATGACTTGGCGAGAACAAAGGGAGGCAGAGGGTCATTTTGGGGCAGAGAGAGTTTAAGTAGCTGTGGGGGTGAGGGTGAGCAGTGTGGATGCTCTAACTATCTAGTCCACAGAATGAGCTGAACCTGTTTAATACACAAGTGTTGGTTAGGGACAGTCTCAGTTGACTTTACTTACCTCTGACTAACTGGGGCCCTCTTTCTTTCTTTCTTTCTTTCTTTCTTTCTTTCTTTTTTTCTTTCTTTCTTTCTTTCTAAAATATATTTTATTGATTTTTACAGAGAAGAATAGAGAGCTAGAAACATCGAAGAGAGAGACATCGATCAGCCTCCTCCTGCACGCCCCCACTGAGGATGTGACCGCAACCGAGATACATGCCCTTGACCGGAATCGAACCTGGGACCTTTCAGTTCGCAGGCCGGTGCTCTATCCACCGAGCCACACCAGTTTTAGCTGGAGCCCTCTTTCAGCCAAGGGTATCCTGGATCGAATGATGTTATACAGAATGGGTGCTGGGGGGAGAGAGGTAAGGTATATGCTCGGTGGATACTAGAGGGACAGTGACTCGATTGGGTGGCCACAGCTCGAAGTGGGAAGAGATTCAAGTAGCGACTGAGATCTGTCCGTGTTCCTGGGGACGGAGCCCACAACCATGGCCTCTGGGGATGATGCTCTCACCCCCTGAGTGACCCCGCCAGGGCTAAGAATGCGGTTTCTTATTGGAGGGCGGTCTTGTGCCACCAGGTAATGAGAATTTAAAGGGGAACCTCATGCATGTCTGTACGTTAGGGCAGACCGTTTGGCCAGGAGGCAGAAGGAGACAAGAATAATAATGGACACATGAAAGGGCTCTCTCCTTTGGATTCCGAAGCCATCAGCACGCCACCTCTGCCTGTTTCACGTCTGGGTGCCTGGTCTGGGGGGGCGGGCGGGGGGATCTTGAAAAGACTGGTCTTGGAGCAAACTCACCCTGTCAGAGCAGGCTTAACACGATTTCCAGAGAATTGCCTGGATGCCTCTCGCTAAACAGGCTCCCGTCAGAGGCGGCATATGGATTTTTCTTCCAAGAGATAAGCCAAGAGAAAGCAGACGATCAAAGGCAAACTAAATCCATAGGTCACCGGTGCCGGAGAGGATGCAGAGGAGACAAAAAGGAGCCAGTTAACGGAATTTATATCTGAAAGAGCAAAACAGAGACTCGGAACCACAGAAGTGAGGGGCCGCAGGGCCCGCGGCACCCACTGGGGTTTCCCTAACGAGAAAGCTCTGTGTCGGAGCATCGATCGAGCAACTGCAGAGTGCAGGCAGAGCTGGGTCAGATGCTTCCTCCTCCGCGGCTCCGAAGGCTCTAGATTAAGAAGTAAAGTTTAGGAATCAAATTAACAGGCAAATAATGCTCCGGTGACACCGACAACCAGGCCTCCGCTGAGAGGTGTGAAGACGCCATTTTGAGATGAGACCTGGATCCCGTCGGTAAGTCCATTTGGAGAGTCTTCCCTGGCTTGTACCTCTTTCCACAGAATCAGGGTCTGAGGGTGCCAGACGGGGAAGCTGAACCAACATGGGCAATGGTTTCTGACAACACGCCAGGTACCTCCCTATCTCTGTTCATCTCTCTCTCTCTCTCTCTTTTATAATATATTTTATTGACTTTTTACAGAGAGGAAAGGAGAGGGACAGAGTTAGAAACATCAATGAGAGAGAGACATCGATCAGCCACCTCCTGCACGCCCCAAACCGGGGATGCGCCCACAACCAAGTACATGCCCTTGACCGGAATCGAACCTGGGACCCTTCAGTCCGCAGGCCGACGCTCTAGCCACTGAGCCACACCGGTTTCTGCTCCGTTCATCTCTTAATGATCTCAGTGGTACAAACTGTTAGGTATTTGTCTTAATAGCTATGAACTGTAAGCTGGAAATCCATGTGCCCAGGCACATGGATTCTTACCCAAAGCATCACAAAAGCCTCAAAAGGGTTGTAATGCGTGTAAACAATATTAGAGTTAGAATCTATTCCTTCATTAAGAAGATGAAACAAAAGCCCTCAGCGCTTTCACTGTTTTAAAAGATCAACACTTCCTTGATGTGTCTTATCAAAGTCCGCACTCCTCATTCCGTGTGGGAATCTCAAAATATTTTGTAATTCAAAAGGAAGTACCATGAAAGTACACATACGTTTCTTCTCTATTTAACATGAGTTTCTGATTCAAATTTCTCCGAATATTTTCTTGATTATACGTTTCTATCACTGGCTGACGAGTATTTCTGAAAAAGAGAGAAACACATGGAAAGTCTGGGGTACATTCAGCAGAGAGAACTCACCTGCAAACTTCAGTTCAAAAGAAAGGGCCGCCACACATTAGCTTTCTATAATCCCGTAGGCCAGCGGTCGGAAAACTCATTAGTCTGCAGAGCCCCATATCCACAGGACAATGATGGAAATTTCTTTGGAGAGCCACATATTTTAAACTTAAACTTCTTCTAACGCCACTTCTTCAACATAGACTCACCCAGGCCATGGTGTTTTGTAGAAGAGCCCGCCCCAGGGGCCCAAGAGCCACATGTGGCTTGCGAGCCGCAGTTTGCCGACCGCTGCCCTCGGCCATCGGGAGTTTATAACGGATCCTCACTGCCAGGACCAGCCTTGGCAATCGTGTGGCACACAGGCTTTGGGAGAGAACCAACTGCCTGGGGCCAGTGCCAGAGAGTGGGCATCCAGCCTGACCCAGGAATCGCCGGAGTACAGAGCCCCAACGTCAACTGAGAAATTAAGACCTGGCAGAAAGTGAATGCTCTTATTAATGATGCCCTCAAGGCGCAGACCTGAGCTCATCCCTTGTCAAAGGTGAGCTAACGGGTTCTAGAAGTTCATCCTGAAAACTACTAGTTTTTCTTTTATACAGTGGCACCTCGAGATACGAGTGCCCTAACATAGGAGATTTTTGAGATACGAGCCGTGGAGTGAGCGATTTTTGCTTTGAAATACGAGCAACAGTTGAGATAGGAGTCATCGCGCGGATCGGCTGGCTGCACACGACCCACCAGTTTAACCGCGACTGGAGCGTCTCATAGTTTCCCACGTCTCAAGGTGACGGAACGAATTAAACTCGTATCTCGAGGTACCACTGTACTAAATTCTATAATTCTGTGAGGAGAACATATGCTAGATTGTTTGTAGTGACAATGCCTTTTTAGTAAAAATATTAGAGGCCTGGTACATGAAATCTGAGCACTGGAGGGAGGCAGGTCTTCAGCCCGGCCTGCGCCCTCTCCCGGTCCACAGGGAGCAGGCAAGCCATCACCAGGACACCTGTAATCCTGCCACCACTGCTGCCGTGTTTGCCAGCCGTGAGCCTGGCTCGGGGCTTCTGGCTGAGGGGCACTCCCCCTGTGGGAGCACACTGACCACAGGGGGAGGGGGGGAGTCGGCTCCTGCATTGAGCGTCTGCCCCCTGGTGGTCAGTGTGCTTCATAGGGACAGGTCATTCTGTTCTTTGGTAGATTTGCAGAGTAGCCTTTTATTATATAGGATTTTAAAATAGGAAAAAAAATTAAAAGTCAGTTATACTTTCACTGTCTAGAGAAAACCACAGCTATATCCTTTAGTCTTTCACATACCTTTCCATACCTATGGCTGTCGCAATGTCAAAACACAACAAAACCATGATACATATTCATCATCAGGTAAATTCAAACAGAAAGTCATTCCAAGATGCCACTTTGCATGCCCAGTAGAATGGATATACATCGTAAGTCAGACAATAACAAGTATCGACGAGAGTGTAAATAAACTGGAAACCTCCTGACAGTGTTCCTAGAGATGTAATTTGGCACAGCCATGTTGGAAATTAGTGCCATAGGCTTTGAAGAGTTAAGTGGAAATTCACCACGTGACCTCGCACTCCCACCCCTAGGCTCTCACTGAAGAGAAATGAAAACAGTTTTATGCGACTTGTATGTAAATGGTTTTGCATTCTCCATAACAAGAAAAAACTGGAAATAAACCGAATGTCCACCCACTGGTGAATGATGACACCAGGTGGTCTCTTTGTATGATGAAATCAGAGAGAAACGCAGCCGAAACCGTTGTGGCTCAGTAGAGAGAGCGTCAGTCTGCAGACTGAAGGGTCCCAGGTTTGATTCCGGTCAAGGGCACGTATCTTGGTTGTGGGCACATCCCCAGTGGAGGGCGTACAGGAGGCAGATGATCGATGTCTCTCTCTCATCGATGTTTTTAACTCTCTATCCCTCTTCCTTCTCTGTACAAAAATAAAATATATATATATATCTAAAATAAAAAAAGAAAGAAATTCAGGTACCAAGAAAATATGGCTGAACCTCAGACTCTTCATGTTAAGTGACAGAAGACAGACTCCACAGAGCACATTCTGTATAATTCCCTTACATGAAATACTGTCCAGGAAAGGGAAAACTATAGAGACCTTCACTGGGTTGGTGGTTACCTGGATATGACAGGCAACGGACTCCGCCCTGTCTCTCTGTATCAAGAAACAAGAATATTTTCAAGATTGCTCTGCGTGTCCCACTTGTGAACACATCAGCTGAAAGAATTGGAATTATGTCTTTGATGATGCAATTGTTCAGTATTTGTCCACTCACCCGGAAATAATTACCCAGGACGCACTTTCACTAGGCACCACAGCAGACTGTAAATAAGTTAAGTGTACTAGACATTGTCTCTCGCAAAATCTTCATTCTTGAGAGGGTAAAACTATACAGATGATCCATACCAATTCAGAAGAAAGACTTAAGGTCATCTTAATGCCAACAGGAATCTGACGTGAGAAGAGTACAGCCGTGCGAATCATGTAAAATGTTTTCTCCAGGATCTCACCACGTTCTCAGATACAGGACGCTGTTTCTGTCTCTCACCCAAGCTGACTTCCGCAGAATGACGGTTGTGCGTGGAAACGTGGGCGCAAAGAGAAACAGGAAGAAACCTCAGCTCCACCAAAGCCCCGAGTGAACAGGTGCAGAGAGTGAGAGCGGGGTGGTGGATGAACACACACGTGCATTTAGACGTGAGTTTCGTATGAGCATCGCCCAACAGTGTGCGTAGCTCTGGTGCAGGCCAGAGGCCAGAGGCCGGCCTCCCGGGCCACCTGAGGGTTTGTGAATGCCAGCACACTGGCCAGAGCCTAGCTTTGCGTCATGCTGATTAACAGCACGGCTGTTATTTTCTCCACGGGCGCGCCCTTCCTTAGGAAAACCTCCCCCGGGAGAGGGAAGGCAGCTGGGAGCTGCCCCGATCCCTGATCTCATTCTGGGAAGCCTTTTCCGCTGCCTCTCCCTGAGCGGGCCGAGGCAGCGAGTCGTGGAGCGAGAGCCAGCCGCTGTGAAGGTGACAAAGGCAGCAGCTGCCCGCTCCGGCCGCCGGTGATCCCCGGGTGAGCGGCTGAGCCAGCGGGAATGCGCCTCTCCACGCCGGGGAGGCAGGCTCCGTGCAATGTACACGGCCATCTGTGAAATACGACCGGCCTGCACGCTGCATTTTACATCTGGCGGAGGTAAACATCTCCCCCTGCGTTTTATGTGGACTGGCGGCAGCCAATGGGCCATGGATTACGGTCGTCTTCCACATGCATCGCCGGGCAGCAAGTAAATATGTACATCTCCCGTGTCCGTTAAGAAAACACTTGCCCGAGTCCTTCCTAAATGACAAGGAGATACGTTTTCTAAAAGCAGAGCGCATGAACGTTTTGGCTATTATCTTTTTTTTTTAGGTCAAGAAGACCATTTGGGGCAAAGACTGTGGTATGGTTTGTGCAATTTTTTCTCTTTTCAATCCACATGAAACAAATACCCAGAAGCACCGGGTTTCTGGAAAGGGTGCGTCAGATGGGAGGGAACAAGAGAGGAGGAAGGATAAAATATTCCGCAACTCTGTGTGCTTTCTTTTTTCTTTCTTTTTTTTTAATATATTTTTATTGATCTCAAGAGAAAGAGAGAGAGAAAGAGAGAGAGAGAGATCCATGATGAGAGAGAATCATTGATGGGCTGCCCCCTGCACGCTCCACACTAGGGATGGAACGCACACACCTCAGGCCTGTGTCCTGGGCCAGAATCAAACCCAGGACCCTTCAGTCCACAGGCCAACGCACTATCCACTGATCCACACGGGCCAGAGCCCTTCCCCTTTCTAATGAAATAGAACCGCAGGGTGAGACAGCTGAGTAAAGCAACCAGGAGCAGCTAATGACTCATCGTTTCCCATTAATTACTCCAAGACGGTCTTGTTTCTCCGAAGACAGAAACGCACTTCTGAGATTACACATTATTTAAACGTGAACCGGCTTCCTCAGTGCTGACAGCGAAGCCAGTTTTTAATGAGGAAGACAGCTCACACGCTCCGTGATGACAAAGAAAACGCCGTTAAACGACAACCCTCCCATCCCTCTTACACCCCATCCCGCACCAGGCCGTGCCCGGACACTGCCAGCTGTGTGTGCACCCACCTCCCAACAAGCTCAGAGGCCTGTGTGCTGCTGGGATGCCTATGTGAGCGGCAGCATCAGGACTCACCTGCCTCCGGCCCGCGGGCGCTCCTGCCATTGAGTTCACTTCATTCCACTTTAGGGTGTCTTTCCCACGTGAGAGGGAACCCCTCTTCCACTGGGTGCAGCGCTCCCTGGTGCTCTGCTCTCCCCGGGGCTCTGCTCTCCCCGTGCTCTGCTCTCCCCGGTGCTCTGCTCTCCCCGGTGCTCTGCCCAGCGCCGTGCCCGAGAAACCAGACACGCTACCTGACACAGCCACTCCGGCCCACGCGCCCTCTCACACTTCCCGTTTAAAAAACCCCCTCTGCTTCCTCGTTCAGCTTCAGGAGACTGTGCATTTTGAAGTCAGCAGGACGTGGCTAAGTGCATATAAATAAAAGTGGCTCTCGCCCAGCTGGGGTGGCTCAGTGGTTGAGCATCGACCCAGGCAGAGTGGCCAGCATTCAGACCACTCTGCAAAGGTTGCGTGCGGCTCCATCTCTGGTAGGGAGCGTGCAGGAGGTAGCTGATCGATGGTCTCTCTCATCACTGGCCATCAGCCCTAGCCCAGGCCCGGCTCCCTGCCCAGCAGGTGGCAAATGGCACGAGGGAAACGAAGCAGCCAGCCAGCCCGCCCCGGCGTGGGAAAAAGAAGCACTCTCTTCGGCCCTGCCATGGGGCCCCTGCGGGCGGAGAGTAGACATGTGACGTCCACCGGGATGGTCTTTCCGCGGAGGGGCCCCCAAACCAAGGCCCCAGCCTTTGTGCACATGGCAGGGCCAGGGGCAAGGAGAGAGGAAGAGATGGGGTGGGGGGAACCCTGAGAAATGGGCCTCAGCAAGGCCCCCAAGAAGAAAGCACCAAGTTGGAGGTGCCTGGACTTGGGACGCCGATGTGCTTGGGAGCAAAGGAGGCCCAGGCCTGTGTCCCTGACGGCTGCTCCCTCAGAGAGCTGGAGAGACGGACGTCGCTCACTGAGGAGGGTCCCAGGCCTGTCAGTCACAGGCTAGAGGCAACCATCTCAACAGCCTCCCGGGAGGGGCACCTGAGGCAAACCCTTTGGGCGAGACGTGGCCCCTGGACCCTGAGTGTTGGCAGCGTCTGTGGTGTCCAGCAGGCATCTGTGTGGCTGAGTGTCCTCCCGTGAGCACCTCAGGGATGTACCAAGGACTTCCGGCATTGGCATTTGCTTTGGCAAAACACAGAGCCGAGAACTCTGGACCAGGGGACAGAATCCAGGCCAATTCCCTCTGGTGGGCATGTAGGTCTCCCCGGGGCCATGCAGAACCAACTAGAAGGATTGCACTAAGGCTGGAGTTCAGACAAGCTGGAGGAAACAGACCAACGAGACGGTCCTATGTAGCAGGACGCCCAAGTCATGGGTTGGGGGTCAGGTACGGACGCACACGCCTGCTCTGTCAGTGAGGGTCTGGGGGCTGGGTTAACCTCTCTAAGCATCCATTTCTGCATCGCATTTTGTCCCCAAAGTCACGTCACTTCAGAAAAGCGAGCTCTTCCCATACACATATTTGAGTCCTTAAAAAAAAAAAAAAAGATCCAGCTTAACATCTTTAATTTATCGCAACAAATTCCTAAAATTAATCTGTGGTGAGACTAAAACCTCCCCTGCTCTCAGTTCCCTCAGCAATCCACGGGAAGTGGAAAATAGACTCTCTCTGTTCTCCCTGCCGGCGCATAGTCTACGGCTCCATTAAAAGCCGCTGCATTACACCTGTCAGAATGGCAATCATCAACAAATCAACCAACGACAAGTGCTGGCGAGGATGCGGAGAAAAAGGAACCCTTGTGCGCTGTTGGTGGGAACGCAGACTGGTGCGGCCACTGTGGAGAACAGGATGGAGTTTCCTCAAAAAACTAAAAATGGAGCTCCCATTTGACCCAGCAATCCCACTCTTAGGAATTTATCCTAAGAAACACAAACACCAATCAGAAAGGATATATGCACTCCTATGTTCATAGCAGCCCAATCCACCATAGCTAAGATCTGGAAACAGCCTAGGTGCCTATCAGAAGATGAGTGGATCAGAAAACCGTGGTCCATCTACACCATGGAATACTATGCTGCCATTAAAAAGAAGGAATTCTTACCATTTGCAGCAACCTGGATGGAACTGGAGAGCCTTATGCTTAGTGAAGTAAGCCAGTCAGTGAAGGAGAAGCACCACATGATCTCACTCATTTGTGGATAATAAAGAACATTGTAAACTGATGCACAAAAGGAGAGATACAGAGGCAGTAAAGCATCAAACAGACTGTGAAATTATAGCAGGGAGATTAAGGAGAGGTGGGGTAGATAAGAGATCAATAAAAGGACTTGTATCTATGCATATAAGCATAACCAATGAACATAGACACGGGGGGGGGTTGGGGTCTGCCTGGGAGGGAGGCAATGGGGAGATATGTATACATGTAACACAATAAATAAAAAAAAACCACTGCTTGTGGAATAGTTTTCCTGCCCCTTCCTCAATATTTAATCACCACAGTCTCATTTCCACCAGGTAACCCCCATGGACAGAGTGCCTGCTGCCCGCACACTTACAGGTTCTCAGGGGGCGGGGGTGCAGAGAGAGGAAGGAAGAGCCAAGACGTCCAATGACATCTGGCTTCATTTTGATGGTGGCCCCAGCACCAGGGACCACGATTTCACGAAAGAAACCAGGCCACGTGGTGACGGAGGCTGAAGCCGAGTCTGAAGCTGTGAAAACAGATGTGCAGATGGGAAGATGAAGGGCGTTTTTTTTTAAGACAGAGCGAACGAAAGCCGGAGCGGAGAAAAATCAATCTTCCCATAACCACGCTTGTACCTTCTCTGTGTACTTCTCACTCACTGAGCGAATTGGAGAATGGAAGATTCCTGTAACAATCCTGCTCCCTTGACGGAGGACAGAGGTTCTTTTAGCAGAAATCTTGGGCCAAGACATCCATAGAGAAGTAGGGGTGCGGGTGGAAAGGGTGTAGAGGGTGCCCATACATGGGGGAGACTTTTTTGCTTTTGGACAGAGGGGGCTCTGGAGGTAAAGGCAGCTCTGAGCGGTCCTCTGCGACTTGGCTAGCTTAAATCCGAAGCCTCGTATTGCTTACTGATGACGTCATCATCATCATCATCATCATCATGTGAACCTTAACTACTACTATGACAAGCTAACGGTCTAGCCAACCATAAGTCGTACGCACAGGAAAGGTGCCACCTTTATGACCTGATTCAAACATTCTAACCCAGCCACGGGTATGTTTTCTAGTCAATGTTTCTCCATCTTTTTTTTTTTTAATATTTTTACTGATTTCAGAGAGGAAGAAAGAGAGAGAGAGAGAGAGAGAGAGAGAGACAGAAATATCAATAATGAGAGAGACTCGCTGATCGGCCACCTCCCATACACCCCACACTGGGGATGCAGCCCACACCCTGGGCATGTGCCCTGACTGGGAATCATACCCTAACTTTCTGGTTCATAGGTTGATGCTCAATCGCTGAGCAACCCTGGCCGGGCACAATGTTTTTAAAAAATATATATATATTCGATTGATTTTTTACAGAAAGGAAGGGAGAGAGGTAGAGAGCCAGAAACATCAATGAGAGAGAGAGACATCGACCAGCTGTCTCCTGCACACCTCATACTGGGAATGTGCCCACAGCAGGGTACATGCCCTTGACTGGAATTGAACCTGGGACCTTTCAGTCCGCAGGCCGACGCTCTATCCACTGAGCCAAACTGTTTTTGGCTGTATTTTAATTTTAAGGCAGAAACTTGTATGTACTGTCCAATCTTCCTTTAACTTCCAAGTGGAAATCTTACCTGGCACAATCACCTTTAAAATTCAACACGAACACCTCTGCTAGGTGTGGCGCCTGCCCTTATACCCTATCATCACATGTATGTACGCAAAGCTCAGGGCCACATTTAAAGTACTGACCCAACACTGGCAAACTTTTTCTTGCGTCACCGATTATTATACAGCGGTACCTCGAGATACGAGTTTAATTCGTTCCGTAACCTTCAGGCGTGGGAACCTATGAGACGCTCGAGTCTCGGTAAACGGGTGGGTTCTGTGCAGCCGGCCAATCTGAGCGATGACTCCTATCTCAACTGTTGCTCATATTTCAAAGCAAAAATCGCTCGTTCAACAGCTAGTATCTCAAAAATCTCGTGTGTTGGGGCACTCGTATCTCGAGGTACCACTGTATTCTAAAAACAAATTCTGTGGCAGCCTCTGGATCGCATGGTGCTGCTGGCTACATACCTTTCCCACCTGTTTGTGTCTCTGCAGCCTGTGACCCATTTCTCTGAGAATAGAAACGATCCCTCTTCTCCAGGTAGATGGGTTCGAGGATTGTATTCCCATGAGAGATCTTTTTTAAAAGAAGACTAGATGCATGTTCTGAAAACGAAGGTTTTGATCCGGGAAAGAAAAATCAAAACAAAAAAGAAATAAATAAAGGGATAAAAGGAGAAAGCCTGCTTGGAAATGCATAGACAGGAGGAGAGCAGGTCTCACTCAGGCAATGGAGTACGGGGTGTGAGAGTGGCTCTTTCTTTGCCATTCTCAGAAGGCCCATCGGCTCTGCCGCAGATTGGAGTAGCAAGCTCATTTCCTTAAACGTGGAGCTGTAGCTGAATTATAAAATACGTGGCGTTTAAGTGGAATATAATGCGAAGACATCTGAGCGCGAGATGGGATCAGCCGCCCCAGCCAGCAGCCCCGCCCGGCATTTAATGGGGCGCAGTGTACCCCTCAAAGGGAGGGGGGGCAGCCCACCAGCAGGCCTCCAGA
>PVJN01004903.1:0-18613 GCA_004026805.1 Lasiurus borealis
AAAAAAGAGAAACAAAGGTAATAATCTGAATAATAAAGATTTAATTAAAAAAAAAAGAATAAATTGTTTTGGGTACTCACACCATAAACCTAATTATGCCACACCCTGTATTTAAACTGTTAAATTGCTTATCTTCTTTCATTACAAATCCCTGTGTAACTTGGCACAAGCTCATTCTGTGTTTTTAGTGACCCATGTCCCACTTCCAGGTGTCCCAGTTTGGGAAGCACAACTCTAGGTCAGTTTGATCTGCAGTATCGGTAGTGTCTTGATGATTAAAATTTCATTTTCTCTAAGTTAAACCAAATCTTAATATAAGGCTATGTATTGAGCATTGAACCTGAAATTGCTGGCTTCAGCCATTACAGACACCATGTTTGACTCCTCTGTCAGGATCTGATTCTTGTTTGAAAAATTACATGAGTTGTTTTCAATTTCTCTGCAGATTTTACTTGGATAACACAAATTGTTACTTTCTGATTTACTACCTGATGAATTGTTTTGCCCTATCATTATAGTTATTGCACCTATGGTTATACATTGAGCCCCTAAAAGGAGTTAGAATAGGTAAAACTCTATGCTAGTCAGAAAGTATCAGTGGATGTTTAGAATATTCCAAAAATAGGTCAGAATACACCTACTAGTTCTGGAGGCCTCAAATTCCTGGAAAAACACAGCCTCTTTTAAAATGTCACATTACACGGTCAGAAATTACCTGTCAAACTACTAGGGAAGTCCATTATTTTAGAAATTCCTTCCCAAATGGTTCAAGGTAAAATCAAGTTTCCTTAACTACCATTTAGATAATCAAACCAGAATATACTTCTTTGCTTTTAATTTAATTTTAATTTGTGTCTGGTGAGAAGCCTGTCAACCCAATCCCCTCCCCCACTCCAGGCAGTTTTCAAAGACAAAATTTAAATTGGGTGGGGCAGAGGTGGTAGTGTCCAGCCCAGGTAGCAAAGGTCACATATTACAGGTCCTGAGAAAGAATAATGGTAGGGAAATAAGAAATGTAATAAACTGGAGAGAAGAAACATGTTTTGTTGAGATTTTATTTCTTATTTATAAAACTAAAGAGTGAAATATAGTTTCAGCCTATCTCTTAATTTAAGGGAGAAGGAAAGAAACCTAAAGGAGGACCCCTAATGGCCATTCTAATTTCTATCCTATTTGCTCCTGTAAAAATAAATAAATAAGTAAAAATCTTTACCTATATTTAAGGCACAATTTAACCTTCTATCATTATTCTTACCTATTATATATCTCTTTAATGAAATAAATGCACATATATCAACATAAATTTCTAAAGGCAATTTGGTAACTTGTCTTTTCATCATCATAAGAAAATAATTAGTGTTGTAGAATATATATTTTATTTTAAAGTTGTATTTAAAAATGATATCACCAGTATATTATTTTGTTATTTATACCTTAGAGCAAAAATACTTATATTGATTATTCAAAGCTTATGAATATATTTAAAAATAAAATAATAATTCAGATTTTTATTCAAAATATTGATAATAACTTGTGTCTTATTCTAGAAAATTAACAGAACTATGTGTAGCAAAAATCCTGGAGCTAGAGAATAAAAATGGTGGCAGAGTAAGTGGATGCTACATAGATATGCTCCCAAACTGGAATTACAACCAAAATATAGAACAACCCTGAAAAATCAACTGAGGGATAGCTAGAGAGGACCCTGATAACTAAGGATGGAAAGTGGAGACTGCATAGAGACTATTTATTGGGAAAGGTGGAGACATGAAAGAGCTGGCCACGTTCCCACAGAAAACAGCTGAAGTTCCAGAGAGATATCTCATGTGTGGAGTGCTCCCACTAAGAAATCTTGGATCTAAACCCCAAGTTCAACCCCCAACAGAGAGCATCAGAACTTAGAAAGTTGCCCACATAATATCTGAAAGGCAGCAGGGTTGCTATCTGCCAGGAAGAGAGCACTTAAAATGCAGACACACTTTTAAAGGGCCAACACACAAAATTCCATGTGTAGCCACTCATCTTGGGCAGCAGCAGAGGAAGAGCAGAGTGGACTAGAGCTATGTGAACACAAGTCAGGGATGGGGACTCATGGTTTAGAGCTCAGAAGGCAGAAATCTTGGTTTCCTGTGCTGAGTCATTCACTCACACTGTGGAGGTCATTTTTCTCAGACAGACCTTTATTATCCAGGCAGTATTTGCCTGAGAGAGGGAGAAGACAGTTGACCCACACTATTGGAAAGTTCCTTGGCTTATTCTGTGGAATTTCTAAGGACCATTAAGGGGATGAAAATAAGAATTAGCCTCCAGGAATAGCAATTGCCCCATCCTCTCATCCCACCTATGCACCATTGCCCGAGGCTACTCACAACTAAATCCAATCAGACTACAGGTAGACATGGGTCTCTGGAGGCTTTGAGTCTTTGCTGATCTAATTTAGTCAGAAATAACTTTTGGGTCCATGCCACAGACACTGCCATAAACAGCACAGGGAGCAAATGCCATTGGAACCTTGTATGTACCACCCAGCTGCAGACACCACCCGCAACTTCATAGTGAGGCAAAAGCCAGCAGGACCCCAAGCACCTGAAGCTGACACCAGCAGGACCAGCTCCATGGGGGAAGAGAACTGGGACAATCAAGGCATGAGACTCAAGGCAGACCTAGCCTTTAGACTAAGGAATCCCTAACCAATAGATGGATAGTAGGGATTTTAAGCTCTCAGACCCCAATAAGATTGCCCAGGGCCATAAAGGGACAGTGAACCACATTCAGCTGCATTAGAGAAGCTCTCAAGAGACTCAGGGTGACACATGAAAGGACCAGACTCAACATCAGAGCAATATCCAGCAAGCCTCACAAAGAGCAGACCCAGGGCACCTGTATAACAGCTAGCACAATGACATTAGGGTTGACATGGCAGCAAGTCAGAGGGAAGATCCCTCCAATGAATGGGACATCAACAATCAAGTCCCAATTACAAAAAGAGAGCCAAAATAATGATCACAAATCGGCATTACTAGAGTATTCAGCTCAGGTAAACAAAGATAGTGCACCACTGGACCACTCAAGACACTTTCTACATAAGGCCATCCCACAAAGACTTGGAGACTTAACAGTTCTACCTAATATATAGAAGCAAACATAGAGAGGTAACTAAAGTGGGGACAGAAAGAAATCATCCCCTAATGAAAGAAAAGAATGAATCTCCCAAAAGAAAGAAAGAAAGAAAGAAAGAAAGAAAGAAAGAAAGAAAGAAAGAAAGAAAGAAAGAAGAAAGAACTAAATGAAATGGAGGCAAGCAACCTATCAGACATAGAGTTTAAATCAATGGCTATAAAGATTCTTAAGAAGTTTAGTGCAAATTACAACAGCATGAAAATGGAAATAGAGGCCATGAATAAGAATCAGACAGAAATGAAGAATGATATATCTATTATAAAGAGCACACTGGAAGGTGTTAAATATAGACTAAATGAAGCAGAGGATCTAATCAGCAATTTGGACAACAAAGTAGAAATAACTACCCAGTTAGAGCAGCAAATAGAAAAAATAATTAAAATGCAGGAAGAAAGCTTAAAGGAGCTCTTGGATAACACGAAATGTAACAACATCCTCTTTATAGGAATACCAGAAGGGGAAGAAGGTAAGCAAGGAACAGATAACCTATTTAAATAAATAATGTTAGGAAAATTCCCCAATCTAGTGAAGGAAAATGTCAGACAACTTCAGGAGGCATAGAGAGTCCCAATAAAGATGAAAACAAAGAATCCCACACCTATACATTTCATAAATAAATGGTAAATGTTAAAGACAAAGAAAGAATCTTAAAGGTAACAAGAGAGAGACAGAAAATTACCTACAAAGGAGTTTGCATTAGAATGTCAACTGACTGAATATAAACACTTCGGGCCAGAAGGCAGTGGAATGGAGCACTCAAAGTCATGAAAATCAAGGGCCTTAATCCAAGACTACTGTATCCAGCAAGGCTATCATTTAAAATTGAACATGCAATAAAAACCTTTCCAGACCAAAAAAAAAAAAGTTAAAGATTATATTACCACCAAACCAGCAATGTAAGAAAGGTTAAAAGGACTGCTTTAAGATGAAAAAAGGAGAGCGGATCATAGTCATGTAGAACAGAAATGTCTATAATAAATAAAGACCTATCAATAATAACTTTAAATGTCAATGGATTAATGCTCCAGTCAAAAGACATACAATGACTGGATAAGAAAAGATAATTCATATATATGCATATATGCTGTTTACAAGAGACCCATCACAGAACAAATGATACACACAGATTAAGAGTGAAGGGATGGAAAAATATCTTCCATCCAAATGGAAAGGAAGAAAAATCTGGGATAGCAATATTCATATCTGACAAAATAGTCTTCAAAACAAAGGTCATATTAAGAGGCAAAGAAGGCTACTAAATAATACTAAAGAAAAGGATCCAACAAGAAAATTTAACATTCATAAACACATATGTACTCAATATAGGTACACTCAAGTACATAAAAAAAATATATCTCTTGATAGACTTTAAGGGAGAGATTGACAGCAATACATGGACCTTGATACCCCACAGACATTATTGGATAGATTTTCCAGACAAGTAATTAACAAGGAAACAGCAACCTTAAATGACACAGTAGATCAAATGGATCTAACCAATATTTACATATACATAACAGAATATACATTCTTCTCAAGCACACATGGAACAGTCTAAAAAAAAAGATGACATGGTAGGGCGTAAGACAATACTATACATATTTAATAAGATGAAAATCATACCAACCATCTTCTCTGATCACAATGGCATGAAGTTAGATATTTACTACAATAAAAAAGAACTCTAAAACACTCATATATATGGAGGCTAAATAGCATATTATTAAACAACTAGAGGCCTGGTGCATAAAATTCAGGGGTGGAGAAGTTGCCTCAGCCCAGACTGCACTCTCTCCAATCCAGGACCCCTTGGGGGATGTCAAACTGCTGGCAGTTGGCTATCCCTCTCACAATCCTGGACCACTGGCTCCTAATCGCTCACCTGCATGCTGTCTGGATCACCCCTAACTATATCCCCCTGCCAGCCAGGTTGCCCCCAACTGCCCACTCCCTGCCAGCCTGGTCACCCCTAACTGCCCCTCCCTGCTGTTTTAATAGATCCCAACTACCCCCTTGCCAGCCAGGTTGCCCCCAACTGCCCACTCCCTGCCAGCCTGGTCATCCCTAACTGCCCCTGCCCCCCCGCCAGCTGGCCTGGTTGTCTCCAACTTCTCCCTCCAGCTGGTCTGGTCTCACCTAACTGCCCTCCCACTACTGGCCATGCAGCCTGATTATTTAGTCATTTGGCCATCCCTCACTAAACCCAGGTTGGCCTGGTCGTAGGCAGCCATCTTGTGAGGGTGTGATGGTCAATTTGCATATTGCCTCTTTATTATATAGGTTGAATAGTTTAACAATGACACCAACCAAAAATTAAAAACATCCTGGAAACAAATGAAAATGAACACAAAACCACCCAAAATCTATGGAACACTGCAAAAGCAGTTCTGAGAGGGAAGTTCATAGCACTACAGGCTTATCTCAAGAAATAAGAAAAAGCACTAATACACTATTTTACCCTACAACTAAATTAGTTAGAAAGATAGCAGCAAGAAAAACAAAGAAGAAGTAGAAGGAAATGAATAATATAAATCAGACCAGAAAATAAATGACATAGAAACTTAAAAAAAAAAAAAAAAAAAAAAAAAAAAAAAAAAAAAAAAAAAAAAAAAAAAAAAAAAAAAAAAAAAAAAAAAAAAAAAAAAAAAAAAAAAAAAAAAAAAAAAAAAAAAAAAGTACATGAGATCACTAAGTCCAAGAACTGGTTTTTTGAAAAGATAAACAAAATTGATGAACACCTAGCCAGACCCAACAAGAAACAAAGAGAGAGGATCCAAATAAATAAAATCAGAAATGAATGAAGCAATATAACCATGGACACCACAGAAATACAAAGATTGTGAGCAAATAATATGAACAACTATAAACCAACAAACTAGACAACCTGAGTGAAATGGAAAAATTCCTAGAAACATACAATCTTCTAAAACTCAATCAGAAAACCTGAGTAGGCCAATAACAACTGATGAAATTCAAGTAGTAATTAATACATTTCCAGCAAATGGAATTTGTGGATTGGATGGATTTGTAGGGTAATTTTATCAAACATTTAAAGAAGAATTAACACTTATCCTCCTCAAACAATTCCAACAAATTCAAGAAGAAAGACTTGCAAGCTCCTTTTACAAATTTGGCATTATACTGATTTCAAAACCAGATAAAGACACTACAAAGAAAGAAAATCACAAGCCAATATCCTTGATGAACATAGATGCTAAAATTCTCAACAAACTATTTGAAAATTGAGTCTATAAATATATTAAAAAGATCAGATACTATGATCAAGTGGGATTTATTTCAGAGATGCAAGGCCACTACTCTATCCGCAAGTCAATAGATGGGATACATCACATCAACAAATTAAAACCACATGACAATATCAATAGATGTAGAAAGCATTTCACAAAATCCAGCGTCCTTTTTTGATAAAGTCTCTCAGTAAAGTGGGAATAGAGGAATCATACCTCAACATAATAAAATCCACATATGACAAACCTACAGCTAACATACTACTCAGTGGGCATTTCCCTTAAGAACAGAAACAAGACAAGGATATCTGTTTCACCACTGTTATTCAACATTAAGGGCCTGGATGACAACATTCATGCACTGTGAGGGGTCCCTCAGCCTTGCTTGTGATTTCTCATAGTCTGGGACCCCTTGGGGAATGTCCATTTGCCAGATTAGGCACACTTCCCACGGACATTGAAAAAATAAATAGAGGAAGATACAAACAAATGGAAGCATATACCATATTCATGAATTGGGAGAATTAACATCATTAAAATGCCTACCACCCAAAGCAATATAGATTGCTTTAATATAGATTTAACATAATCCCTATTAAAATACCAATGGTATACTTCAAAGAGCTAGAACAAATCCTCCTACAGGCTTATCTCAAGAAATAAGTAAAAGCATTAATACACTATCTTACCCTACAACTAAATTAGTTCGAAAGACAGCAGCAAGAAAAACAAAGAAGTAGAAGAAAAGGAATAATAAAAATCAGAGCAGAAATCAATTACATAGAAACTTATATATAACCATATAGATCCTGAATAGCTGAAGCAATATTGAGAAAGAAGAATGAAGTAGGAGGAATCATAATACCAGATATTAAACTACACTACAAAGCCAATATAACCAAAACAGCCTGGCATTGGCACAAGAACAGGCATATAGACCAATGGATCCAAACAGAGACCCCAGAAATTGACCCACACCATTACGGTCAATTAATATTTGACAAAGGAGACAAAATGTACAATGAAGTAAAGACAGTTTCTCCAACAAATGCTTCTGGGAAAGCTGGTCACACACATGCAAAAAGATAAAACTAGATAACCAACTTACACCATACGCAAGCATAATCTCAAGATGGATAAAAAACTTAAATGTAAAGCATGAAGCCATAAAAATCTTAGAGGAAAATATAGGCAGTAAATCTCAGATATCACACATAATTATAGATACATGTCCTAGGGCAAAGGAAATTAAGGAGAAAATAAATAGATGGGACTACATCAAAATAAAAAGCTTCTGCACAGCAAAAGAAACTACCATTAAACTGAAAAGGGAACCCACTGAATGGGAGAACATATTTGCAAATGATAGATCTAATAAGGGGTTGATATCCAAAAACTATAAAGTATGCATACAACTCTAAAAAGCAATCCAATTAAAAAATGGGCAGAAGACCTAAATAGACATTTCTCCAAAAAGGACATACAAATGACCTAGAGACATATGAAAAAAATGCTCAGTCACTAATCATCAGAGAAATTAAAATTAAAACCACAATGAGGTATCACATCACACATGTCAGAATAAGTATAATCAACAAAACAAATAACAAAGGCTGGTAAGGATGTCGAGAAAAGTGAACACTAGTTCACTGCTGGTGGGAATGCAGATTGGTGCAGCCACTGTGGAAATCAGTATTAAGCTTTCTCAAAAAATTAAAAATAGAACTTCCATCTGACCCAGCAACCCCACTTCTGAAAATATATCCTAAAATGCCTAAAACACCAATCAGAAAGTATACATGCACCCCTACGTTCATAGTAGTATTATTTGCAATAGCTAAGATTTGGAAACAGCTCAAGTGCCTATCAGTAGATGAATGGATAAAAAAGCTGAGGGACATTTACGCTATAGAATACTATGCAGTTATAAAAAGAGGGATCTCTTATCCTTTGGGACAATATGGATGAACCTGAAAAATATTGTGCTAAGTGAAATAAGCCAATCTAAGAAAGACAAATATCACATGATCTCACTTATTTGTGGAATCTAATGAACAAAATGAATTGACCAACAAAATAAGACCTGAAGCATAAAAACATGGAACAGACTGACATACATTGATTTACGGTGGAAGGAATGAGAAGAGATAGTGGCCTGTTGCATGAGTGAGGATTCATGCAAGAATGGGTCTTTGTTCTTCTGGCTGCCAGCACTGCCTTCACTCTGGCTGGACCTTTCTGCTGCAGCCCAAAGCCACCTTTCTGCCTTCCCATGTTGCCCCCAGGCCTGGAGCAGCTGGGGTGGCACAGAATACCTGCATCGTCCCTGTGGTGACAACGCAAGCATCCCTCCCTGTGCTTGGTGCCTGTGTATACAAATTAACCCACCATCTTTGTTGGGTTAATTTGCATACTCACTCCTGATTGGCTATGGGCATCACGAAGGTATGATCAATTAGCATGTTACTCTTTTATTAGGTAGACTAGGGCCCCAGTACATAAGTTTGTGCACCTTGAAAGAAACAAGGCTGCAATGGGCACTGAAGCAGGTCTTGACCCATCCTCCATGTCCCCATCCAGCCTTTCCTGCCTCAGCCCCCAGTCTCCTGTCATCAGTCCTGCTCCCACTGCCACTGCTTCCACACACAGAGCAATTGGGGCTGGCATCAACAATGAGTGTGAGCAAGGCCAATGCTATCAGTGGGTACTAATGGTAGCTGCTGCCCTGATCACTCCTTGGCATCAGGTGGAGAAGCCCTCAGGGGCGATTGGGACCAGCAGTTGCTCAAACTCACTGATTGTGCCAAGTCATCAGGACCAGTGCCAGGTGCCAGCAGTGGGTGTGAGTGATGGCTCCAGCGCTGGTTGCAGGTAGGAGCTGTCAGCAGGTGCAAGAGGTAGCTGTCAGCCCCGATTGCCCCCCAGAGCAGGGGCAGTGGAGAAGCCTTGAGATGTAATTTGGGCTAGCACTGAGCACCAGCAGTGGGTGCAAGCACCTAGCAGAACCACGGCACAAGGGAGCAAAAAATTTTCAGTAACCACCAGAGGCTCACACAGATGATAGCAACTGGCACCCACCTTGGTCTGACGTCCCCACTCACCTGCTCCACCATCCCACCACAGCCAATGCCCACCATGTTCTTTGATCTGCCACCTGCTGCCCACCATGTTCTGTGCTCTGCCACCTGCTGCTGACGCCTGTTCTGTTCTGCATGCACCACCTGGTGGCCAGCGCACATCACAGTGACCAGTTGTTCGGTTGTTCTGCCATTCAGTCTATTTGCATATTAGGGTTTTATATAGAGAGATTGGAGGCCAGTGCATGAAAATTCATGCCCGGGATAGAGGGGTCCCTTAGCCTGTCCTGCCTCCCTCACAGGCCGAGAGCCCTCACAGGATGTCCTACTGATGGCTTAGGCAACTGGGAGGACTAGCCATTCAGGTATATAGATACTTTATGGAGGCAGCATGGACTCCTTCCTTATTTCTTTCCTCTGTGATTGGAGAACAGGGGACTAAAAAGTAGAGACAGAACTGTGGCTGGGCCTAGGACTTTTGCAGGCAGTGGAAAGAGGGAGAGGGCTGGGGAAAGTCTAAACACATTTCCTTCAATTATTCTCCCTTCCTCCATGCCCCTCCCTCCAATTTTTTCCTTCTTGTGGTGGACACCCTGGCCTTGGACTGACTGCAGCCCAGGAACACTGGGGTTCAGCTCCCTCACTTCTCAGCTGAATGTACAGCCACCTTAAATTCCAAGTGGGGCTGTTTTCAAGTGACTAAAGCACTCGGAATCCACAGCTCCCAACCTCTCCTCTCTTGCTTTCCTACTTGGCTCAGTTGCAAAGTTCACCAAAACAATGAAGCAGCTCTGCCCTGGTAGTTCTGCACTGGCCCCACCCATACCCTGCCGGGCACTCTTTCTTGAGTCTCTGGACCCACAGTATGCACTCTGGGAGGACACCCGGAGCCCATTCTCCTTGGCAGGTGGGGCAAAGGAATTAATTGGCTTGGAGAACTGGAGGAAGGTGGCAAAGTTACAATTGGTATGAACTAGTGCCTGCTCAGCCAGACTTCCTAAGCTCCCCACCAGGCCCAGGCCGGGCCCCTTCCCTGTGCCAGGAGGACCCCAGCTGAGGTCCCCTCTTTGCACCCTGTGCCCTCCTCCCCATTTCACCACCAGAGGCAGGAGCAGCTCGCCCATGACTCTCTGGTCCCTGCCAGACAGGCAGGCAGAAGCACAGGCAGTGTGGCCTAGGGCACTAGTGCCTGTGAGTCTCCTTCCTCCACCTGAAACATGGGATGGGGCCCGTGGCCAGCTGCAGAGGCAGACATGGGGCAGGGGTAGGGCGGGGCAAGGTACATGGCAGTCTGTGCACACCAACTCTAACTCCAGGCCACCAGGCTCCCACTAAGCAGCAATGGCAGAGCAGCAGTCTGCAGAGAGACTCTGTACTCCTCGCACCTGCCCCTGGGTACCATGCATGGAGACACTGCCTGCTGCTGAGCCACCCCACCATCTGGCCTACACCTGCAGGGGCTACGGTGGCCTCAGGATCCCGCTGGCCCCACCAAAGCTGGACTCCGGCTTGGCTGGCCTCCCTTGTCTCTGCCCCGCAGTCAGAAGTGGCCTCTGCCTCTGAGGCAAAATGCAATTAGCGCTGGGCTGGCCTGTGTGCACCTACCTGCATTTGGGGTGGAAGTCCCCCCTCCCACCCTCATCCCTGCCCACCAACTCCTTCCTGGTCATGACTCGAACACCAAAATGGACAAATTATCATATTACCTCTTTATATGTATAGACTAGTGGCCTGGTGCACAAAATTTGTGCACATTAAAAGAGAATTAATTAGAGGAAATATTTTAATGTTATTTGCCATTTTTCTATAATAGAAGTGTCAGAAATGAAAGAAAATTAGTAAAATGTATATTAAAATTTTCTTCTTGTCAGAGTCTGGGGCATGCCATGGGACCTACAGTCAAGTCCCTGCCCACCACCCATATGTGCTTCTAAAACACAGGAGATTCAGATCAGGCCGGCCCCACCCTCATGGGGTGAGATCTAGACCAGGCCAGCCCCATCTCAGTCAAGCCCCTCCAGGTGGAGGGCACAGCCTCAGGTCCCCTGGCCCAGCACTGGGAGGGGGAACAGTCACAGGTCCCCCATCAAGTCCCATCAGGCAGGGCCCCCTGGCCTGACACTGGGGTGGGGAGGGGTGCAGCCTGAGGTCTCCTATCAAGTCCCACCAGGCAAGGGGTACAACATGATGTCTCCCAGCCTGATGCCAGGGTAGGAGGGCATGGCCTGCAGTCTCTGGCCTGGCACCAGGGTGGGGTGTGAGGCTTTAGGTCCCCAGGCCTGGCGCCAAAGAGGGGAGTGAAGCCTAAGGTATCCCAGCCCAGCACCAGGGCTGGGGGTGTGCAGCCTGAGGTCTCCCAGCTCAGTGCTGGGGTGGGGCTGTGGCTTGAAGTCCCCTGGCATGGCACTGGGGTAGGAGGTGGGTACCGCCTCAGGTCCCTGTCAGGCTCCACTGGGCTGGGGGTTTCAGCCTGAGGTCTCCTGGCCTGGTACCAGGATGGTGGGGTGCGGCCTGAGGTTCCTTGCCCCAACCAGGCACCATGCAGCCTCAGGTCCCTGTTTTTCAATCATGACATTACAGTGTTCTGGCTAATTTGCATATTCTTCTGTGGTATAGATAGATATGCATAGCCCATAGACATGGGCAATGGGGTAGTGACAACTTTGAGGCTTTGGTAGAAGCTTAGCAGAGGGCAGTAAATAGGGAGAAAATGGAGATATCTATAATAATACCAACAATAAAAAATATTTAAAAAATAAATAATTTTTAAAATCCTGAGGCTGCTTAGCCCAGCTGGCACAGCTTGGTGGTTGAGTATCAACCTATGAACCAGGAGATCATGGTTTTATTCCTGGTCATGGCACATGCCCAGGTTGTAAGCTTGATCCCCAGTGTGAGGCTTGCAGGAACAGCCGATCACTGATTCTCTCTTATCATTGTTTCTATCTCTGTCTTGCTCTCCCTTTCTCTTTGAATTAAAAAAAAAAAAATTCTGAGGTTGCATTTATTTTATGCAGTAACTTGAATCTCTGATTAATTTCATAGCCTTATTCTTTAGAAAATAGAACTGTTCCAAGATGCACAGAAATCTAAATGTCAAAAGTTATTTCTCTCTTTACATAAAACAAATATTTTACTATATCGCATGCTACAATAACCTTTCTCGAGTCCAAAACAGAAAATATTAACACCTATAAAATATGATTAAATAACTCAAAGCCTGCTTATAAAGCAAAAGCTGTAGGGGCAATGACACCCCATAAATTTAGTTACAGTTTTGATACGAAGTGTGATAATTGAAACAGAAGTGTTCTCATAAAGAATTTGTACCCTGTGATAGTGATAATTATATCAAAACAAATTTCATATAACATTTTTCTTCATTTAGCTCTAGTATCTTCTGAATGAAACTTTTGTACATCTGTGAAAAGTGCAGAGAGACTGACAGCTTTTTTGCTATTAACTTGATCTTTGTCCAGGCTTTCTCTTACATAAATGATCCCTTCCTTATCCCTGCTGTCATTGGTTTTGAAGAAGTGCATGGTGGGCCATTTGACATCCTGTCTGTTAGACCAGGGATGAGTTAATTACTCACAGCCAAGATTCTGAGTCAATTTTTATAATGTTACTATTCTACATGCTACCCTTGATCTTCTCAGATTGGTGGTGTGAGCATAAAGGCTAAATTTTTTTCTGAGACAGAGTCTAGTCAACAACTTTATGGCAGTCCTTTGGACTAAGCTTTGCCTAATACCTACAAATTGGTCATGAGGCAGTCAAGGAATTAGAAATGTATCACTTGACAAGGTTTTCAGGTTGGTAGCAAGAGAGTAAACAACTGTGGAGGTTCCAAAATCCAGAGTCCATTCAGGGCAACTGCAGTAGCTTCCCTTTCCTAAGTCTAGGAATTCTACCAATAAGAGTTCAGTAAGAAGCAGTTTCCCAAAGCTAAACCTTGAAGACCGTAGCCTGCCCAGCTAGCAGCCAAAAGAAAAAGCAAGGTTGCCCATGAGTCATAAGACAGTTGGAAAAGTCCTTGCAGTTGTCACATACCATAACAGAAAGTGCCTCGTGGCCATATGGAAATTACATCAAGGAAGAATGTGGAGGTCAGGCCAGAATCTGCTCATTAAATTCGGGAATCTTTGATTGGGCCTCTGTTTAGATAGAGATTGATGATTTCTCTATGGTTTCTGTTGTTTTGTTATTTAGTTTGCAAAAAATAAGAAATTCTCTGGCCTGACTGCATTCTGCTCTCAAAATTGCTGAATGGTCAGAGATGTTCCTAAGGAGGTGCTATTAAAAGTTGTTAGGGGATTATTTTTGTATTTGGTGTAAGTTGGTCCAGTTTCATTTTTTTACATGTATCTGTCCAATTTTCCCAACATCATTTATTGAAGAGGCTGTCTTCGCTCCATTGTATGTTCATGCCTCCTTTGTCAAATATTAATTGGGCATAGTGGTTTGGGTGGATATCTGGATTCTCTATTCTATTCCCTTGGTCTATATGTCTGTTCTTGTGCCAGAACCAGGCTGTTTTGAGAACAGTGGCTTTGTAATTCAGCTTGAAATCTGGTATTGAGATCCCACCTACTTTATTCTTCTTTCTCAGGATTGCTGTGGCTATTCACGGTCTTTTTTTGTTCCAGATGAATCTTTGAAGAGTTCTTTCTAGGTCTGTGAAATACGTAGTTAGTATTTTAATGGGTAGTGCATTGAATCTATAGATGGCTTTGGGTAGTATGGACATTTTAATGATGTTGATTCTTCCAATCTATGAGCATGGTATGCTCTTCCATCTGTTTACGTCTTCCTCTATCTCTTTTTTCAGTGTCCTGTAGTTTTCTGTATATAGGTCTTTTACCTCCTTAGTTAGGAACATTAGATGGGAAACCATAAAAATGCTAAAGGAATCCACAGGCAGCACAATATCAGACATATGCCGAAAGAACTTCTTCACTGATACTGCTTCAAGGGCAATGGAAGCTAAAGAAAAAATAAACAAATGGGATTACATCAAAATGAAAAGCTTTTGCACAGCAAAAGAAACCATCATAAAACAACAAGAAAGCCCACTGTATAGGAGAACATATTTGCAAATGTTATCACTGATAAAGGTTTAATCTCCAACATCTACAGCCAATTCATAAACTTAATAAAAGGAAAATAAATGATCCAATAAAAAATGGGCAATGGACCTTTTCGAAACAAGACAGAAGGAAGGCCAAGAGACACATGAAAACATGTTCAAAGTCACTAATTATCAGAGAGATGCAAATCAAGACAATGCAATACCATCTCATACCTGTCAGAATGGCAATCATCAACAAATCAACAAACAAGTATTGGCGAGGATGCGGAGAAAAAGGAACCCTTGTGCATTGTTGGTGGGAATGCAGACTGGTGCAGCCACTATGGAGAATAGTATGGAGTTTCCTCCAAAAACTAAAAATGGAACTCCCATTTGACCCAGTAATCCCACTCTTAGGAATATATCCTAAGAAATTAGAAACACCAATCAGAAAGTATTTATACACCCCTATGTTCATAGCAGCACAATTTACAATAGCTACAATTTGGAAACAGCTTAGGTGCTCATCAGCAGATGAGTGGATCAGAAAACCATGGTACATCTACACAATGGAATTCTATGATGCCATTAAAAAGAAGGAATTCTTACCATTTGCAGCAACCTGGATGGAACTGGAGAGCCTTATGGTAAGTGAAATAAGCCAATCAATGAAGGAGAAACACCACATGATCTCACTCATTTATGGATAATAAAGAACATTATAAACTGATGAACAAAAGGATAGACACAGAGGCAGTAAAGTATCAAACAAACTGTCAAATTACAGTAGGAAGGTTAAGGAGAGGTTGGGTAGATAAGAGACCAACCAAAGAACTTGTATGCATGCATATAAGCATAGCCAATGAATGCAAGACACTGGGGGGTTAGGGTATGCCTGGGAGGGGGGAGGGAGGCTATGGGAAGATATGTATACATGTAACACAATAAAAAAAAAACTTATTAGGGGGTGTTACATGTATACATGTAACACAATAAAAAAAAACTTATTAGTCTCTCTGGCTGTGACTTCCCTGTGCAAGACACTATGGTCTTCCCAAATAGAAGAATGTCTTTGTCCTTAGAAGGAAAACTGAGAGTTGGACTGGAGCACTGAAATAGTCTCTGAGAAGAGCAAAGTAGTCTTTAACAATTCCTGTTTAATTTCCTGAAGAAAGATTGGGGGAAGGAAATAGACTGCATTTTTATGTAGTGTTCATGTTGCAAGTTATCAGCTGAAACCAAATATTATTCTAAATCAAACAACCCTAAATTTATGCACAATTCTAATATATGTTTTATTAATCAACATATTCATTAATAAATAATAAAAAATTTATGTTTTAGACTGTACATATAGACTATATATTCATAAATATTTGAATATAGGCAGAATGCTTGGCAGAGAAAAACAAACTTTTCAGAGATCTTTGTTATCTGAAAGTTTGGAGGGGTAAATAGAATTTTAATAAACATCTTTTTACCTAATCATAGAAAAAGCAAATAAAATGAATTTCTAAATTCTGAAAGAAAAAGAGATAGATTATAAACTGTAAATGTCTTTTTCACTTCAGACCTCCATTTTATGCCAACATTTCCTCTGTAATATTGCTAATCTTGAAATAGTAAAAGGATGGGGAAATTTGATATAGTTACATATACACTGAGTGGTCAGATTATATGATCTTTGAATGCATAATAATCTAGCCACTTAGTGTGTGTGTGTGTGTGTAGCATATTATGTTCCCTCCCCCTGACCAGGCTGGCCGGACCCCACCCATGCACAAATTCATGCACCAGGCCAGGTACATAAATTTGTGCATGGGTGGGGTCCGGCCAGCCTGGTTAGGGGGAGGGAACATGGGCAGTTGGCTGGCCTGCCTGCTGGTCGAACTCCTGGTCAAGGGGACAATTTGCATATTAGCCTTTTATTATATAGGATATACACTGAGTGGCCAGATTATGATGCGTTCAGAGATCATAATAATCTGGCCACTCAGTATAGATGTATAAATAGGCATTGGCAGAAGTAGGTTTAGTGTATTATTATTTATTAGTTAATTCTTATATTTATTATTATTGTTAACCTACTTTTGCCCACTTCTGTATGTAAAATTATATCTAGAAGTTAATAAATTTATATCAGTATTAGGATACTAATACTGATTAGAAAACTTAGGAGCTTATATTAATAGAAAATATATTCTGATTTACTAAAGTTTTAATAACTATACAAATAAATATACATCCTATATAATAAAAGAGTAATATGCAAATAGACCAAAAGTCAGAACAAGCAAACAACCAATCAAAGCATAATATGCTAATGATATGCTAAGGCTGCTCAACCACTTGCTATGAAGTGCACTGACCACCTGGGGGCAGATGCTCCAACCAGTGGGTTAGCTTGCTGCTGGGGTCCAGCCAATTGTGACTGAGTGAGATGGGTAGAACATACCCTGGATCTCTCCTGCAGTCCCTCCCCAGCCCTATCATGCACTGGTGGAGTCCCTCAGCCTGGTCTGCACCATCTCGCAATCCAGGACCCCCTGGGGATGTCACAGAGCCACTTTCAGCCTGATCCTGCAGGTCACTCCTCTTGGGAGGTCACCAGATATGAGGCTCATGGCTGGCAAGTGCTGTTGTGGCAGTGAAAGCCTCTTCCAATTGCTACTGATTTGGCACAAGCCTGGGGTAGGCACAGTAAGGTCAGGATGAGAGGGAACAGCAGGTAGGAGCTGCAGGCAACGTTGGACTACAGGTTGCGACCCAATCGGTGCAAGCCACCCAGAGGGAGTCCACACATGCACAAATTTGTGCACTGGGCCTCTAGTATACACATAAATATGAGGAATGCCATGTGACAGCAAAGGCAGAGGTTGGAATGATACAGCAAATAAGCCAATTAAAATCCAAAGATTGTTGGCAAGCCACCAGAAGGGAGAGGCAAGGAAGGATTTGTTATAGGCTGCAGAGGGAGGATGCACTTGCCAACACCTTGATTTCAGGCTTCTGTCCTCCATAACTGTGAACAAAACGTTTCTGTTGTTTTAAGCCCCTCAGTTTATGGTACTTCGTTATGGCAGGTCTAGGAATCTAATATAGATACTATTGAGCACATATTTATTCTTGAGAGAGAGAGAGAGAGAGAGAGAGAGAGAGAGAGAGAGCACAGGGACCAATCCAGCATTTACCCAGTCACGTGAGACTCAGGGGCCCTGCAGGGTGGGGCCAACTGCAAGGCAAGGCGGTCCCTTAAGCCCTGAGACTCCACCCTTCCCAAGCTCAACAGAGGCTTCTGTGGTTTTGCAAGTTTGGTATCATAAGGTTGAATCCAACACAGAAGTTTCCCTGGCATAGTGTAAATGCTGAGACAAGGGAAGGGATCACAAACAAAAGAAATGGAGGAAAACAAACACTTATAAGTTTTTCAAGAATATGCTAGAAAAGTTGGATAAAATTAGCAAGAGCCAAGAGGAGATGAAAAAGGACCAACAGAGACACTGACTGAAATAAAAAATATTATACAGAGTCCTAACAACAGACTAGAGAAAGGCAAGAATCAAGTCAAGAATTTGAAACATAAAGAAGCAGAAAACATTCAACTGGAAAAGCAAGAAGAGAAAAGAATCCAAAAATGTGAAGATAATGTAAGGAGACTCTGGGACAGCTTCAAGCGTACCAACATCAGAATTGTGGGGGTGCCAGAAGAAGAGAAAGAGCAAGAAACTGAAAACCTATTTAAAGAAATAATGACTGAAAACTTCCCACATCTGGTAAAAGAAATAGACTTACAAGTCCAGGAAGCACACAGAAGCCCATATAAAAGGAATCCAAAGAGGACCACACCAAGACACATCATAATTAAAATACAAAGAACAAAAGACAAAGAGAATATTGAAAGCAGCAAGAGAAAATCAGTTCATTACCTACAAGGGAGCACCCATACGACTGTCAGCTGATTTCTCAACAGAAACGATGCAGGCCAGATGGGAATAGCCAGAAATATTCAACGTGATGAATAGCAAGAACCTACAACA
>PVJN01004903.1:18713-86372 GCA_004026805.1 Lasiurus borealis
CAGATAAAGAGCTTCACAGATAAGAAAAAGCTAAAGGAGTTCATCAACTCCAAACCAGTATTATATGAAATGCTGAAAGGTACTCTTTTAGAAGAGGAAGAAGAAAAAGGTAAAAGACAAAAAATTATGAACAACAAATACATATCTATCAACAAGTGAATCTAAAAATTAAGTGAATTAAAAATTTGATCAACAGAATGAACTGGTGAATATAATAGAATCAGGATCACAAAAAGGGAGTGGACTGATAATTCTCAAGGCAAAAGGGGTGAGGGGGGTTCAGGGAGAGACTGGACAACAATCATGCACCTATGGATGATGTCAATGGGAGGGAGGTAAGGGCAGAGGAAAGGGTGGGAGCTGAGTGGGGGTGCTATAGAGTGGAAAAAAGAGAAACAAATGTAATAATCTGAATAATAAAGATTTAATTTAAAAAAAATAAAAATAAAATAAAATAAAATATCCAAAAGGAAAAAAAAAAGAGCTGCAGGAGTGGGCATGCAAATTTTCAAGACAAGATTTGAATGGCACCCATCATTTTTGCTCACACTTGACTGAAGAGAACTTAGTTCTTTGGCCACAACTAGTTGCAGAAAAAGCAGAAAAACACAGTCCAGGTTTTTGTAGAAAACTTGTAATCTCCACCACACTCTCAAAGCCCTTTCATAATCTCAAAAGAACATGAGTATAAGATGTAGGTCCAAGGCCCAGCTGGTATGGCTCATTGCTTGAGCACTGATGCATGAACTAGGAGATTAATATTTGATTCCTGGTCAGGGCACATGCCCTGCTTGCAGGTTTGATCTTTTGTAAGGAGTGTACATCTCTCATCATTGATGTTTCTCTCTCTCTCTGCTTTCCTTTCTCTCTGAAATCATTTTTAAAAAAGAAAGAATTAAGAAAAAAAATAGATGTAGGTCCAAGAATCAATTGTTCTGCGTCCTTTACAGAAAAAAAAAAACTATTCCTCTGGTTTACATAAATCATCTGCAACAGAAATGCATTTGCCTGATGAAGTGTTTATTTCTTCTTGTGAATTATCATATACTCTTATTTCATAGAAGTATTGAGGATAATATGAGAAAATATATATGAAATCTATTTATAAAAGCTAAAATTATTATATATTTATACAGTGTTGTAATTAAATTGAATTATTGTTTCGTTGTTCAAATCTAAGAATTATAATTTGTTTGGACTAATGAAGCTAATGTTGAACATTTTCAGAACTAAATAAAATGTTGCCTGTTCAGGTGGCTCAGTTGGTTGGAGCAATTCCCCATATGCACAAAGGTTCAATTCCTGGTCAGGGCACACACCTAGGCTGCAGGATCAACCTCCAGTTGGGGCATGAATGGGAGGCAACCAACTGATGTTTCTCTCTCATATTGATATTTTTCTCACTTTCTCTTTTTCCCTTTCTCTCTTTCTATAAATTTAATGAAAGTATCTTTACATGGGTAAGGGTTTTAAAAAAAGGTAAAAAGAAAAACTTAAAAAACAAATTTATTGACTAATAGGGAAACTGAAATAGCAGTCAACTCTCAGATAGAGTACAAACAGAGAGTATACATGAGTAAGTATAGATAAAGTATATGTCACAGTAAAAGCTAACACTCTTTTGTTGTAAAATAGGTCTCAGAAAGAAGGCAGATTTAGCAATACAGACAGCACATTTTGTTCAATCATTCAGCATCACAGCTCATTGAACATCAAAACTACCATTCTGAGAGCATAACTGAGGTTTGGAGGATCAATGAAGTTTGAATGCAAATTATAGAAGCTTAGGAAATGTTAAGACTCTCAGTCAGTGAACCCTGTGTACAGAGTGTTCAGAAGAAGACTTCAGTTTTGTCCAAACAAATCAAACTAGGAGGATAAATGAGAGAGCCCTTCATGGGAATCATATAAAAATGCAGATCCTAGAATATAACATATTGACTAGACCTAGGCTTTTAGAACATCAAAATAAGGATATAGAACTCTATGTGCAATCCCACATAACAATTATGATCAATACTCTAATATGTCATGTAAAGAAGCTAGCTAAATTTAGGTAATGGAGGTCCCCTGACCTACTGACTTTTCTATAGTGTCAGAGAATCAACATTTTGCCATTAAATGTCATATCAATTCCCAATGATTTAAACATTACCCAGAAGTCTCTGGTTTCCTGGAATCTTTAATAATAATAAATAAAAAACTTAAAACACTACTATTTTCATGAGTATAAGGAATTACTATTTACTACATTAGTTTTATCCATCTTATTTGCTCAATTTTTAACATTTTGGTCTCAATTCATTTCCAAAGTTTATAAAGCAGTGCCTGTGTTTTAAAAAGATCTATATTATTATTATTACTAGAGGCCCAATGCACAAATTTGGGCACAGGTGCGGTCCTAAGTAGGGGTAGGAAGTCAGGACATGATCAACCCTCCAGGCAGGCAGGGGGATGCCCTTGCTGGCCCCGGGCCCAGATCCATCCCACTGACATTCATGCTGATTGTCAGGAGTCACCTGGCGGCTGCTTTTTATGTCGTTTCTTCCTTGCAAAGCATCTAGGAAGAAGAAAATGCATGAGGCTGACCTCTAGAAGGCCTGTGGCGCTGATTGGTCCATCAATACCTGGCCCATTCTCTAAAGATTGGACCTGCAGTACAACTGAGAGAGTGAGTAGCTGTCACTTGACTGGTGGGCCACTGGGATGAGTCAGTCATCTGAGTGGCCTCCCACTGTGGGAGTGCACTGATCACCAGAGGGTAACACTGGCCACTAGTGGTCAGTGCACATCATAGCAGCTCGTCAACTGGTCGTTCCTGTCATTCTAGTCTTCTGGTTGTTCAGTCACTTAGGCTTTTATATATATAGACTAGAGGCCCAGTGCACAAAATTCATGGAAGGGTATTGTCTCTCAACCCATCCTACACCCTCTCTAATCTGTAAATTAAAAAAAAAATAAATAACTATTATCATTGCCTTGAGTTGAGCCACCTGGATTTTGCTTTAGCAAAATAATGACAAACTTTTTTTTTCTCAAGTGCAACAAATATTATTTGCATTGTGATACTGCCCATTTAGGGATAGCTGTCAGACAAAACCCAATCCTAAAGGTAAGTGTCAATAACTGGTTTCATGATATCAGTTTTACTCTGCCTGGTAACTTGTGACCTCCCTCCTTGAGAGATTTTTAAGATTAACATGACTGTATACCAGACATCTATAATGAAAGGAATATATTCAAGACTAGAATATGTGAGAGGAATGAAGCAAATGGATAAGGCTATGGAGCAGGAAAAAAAAATGGTAATTTGCCCACCAAAACCCCAATTAACAGTTATTTGCAGCCCACTGGTCTGTAACTCTGTAGCCTGATCAGATATATTTACATTAGTGCACTTCTTTGATCAAATAGTAATCACCTGCAGTGGCTGGCCCTCAGAGGAGGAAGAAGGAAGGAAGAAAAGTCAATCAGTTCAAAGCACTGAGAGTGGTTGAGGAAATATGTGGGGGGAAACATCTGTGATGTGATGGGAGTTGAATACAATTGCTGGCACTTTGACCCACCACTTCCAGGTCAACCAGATAGGCCTCCAGCCAGGCACATTGCCTTCACCCTCCTCTTCAGCTATTGATTCATACAACAGGATCCTATAGTCCCATCTCCTTCACTTTTTGGGATCAGAAAAGGAGAAAAATCTTTGCTCACCCTGATCCATTCTTGCCTCATCTCAGAGCTCAGTACCAGTTCCCATGCTTGAGTCACACTGGGAGGGTCTCTTTTGTATATAAAAAGGACAGAATGTTGGAAGGAAACTCTACTTGACAGATGGGCATGACAGTGGGATGAGTAACTAACTGGAGGCAATAAAGGTGTTAGCAAATAGCAGGAGGGAAGAGTAGGCTCTGCCCATTACTAGTTCTTCTACTTTCTGTGCTTGTACTGGAGCCAGGGAGAGCTGCCTATCTAAGCTTCAGATTTAACAGCATGTAGCTCTGGCAGATTCACAACGTACTTGTTGGCTTTCTCAGTGTCACAAGTATTGGCTGGATTTCCTTGCAGCTACCATTTCTTTATCACTATCCTTTCCAATGCCTTTCCTCCTAGTCATCCCTCCTTTCTTTGTGATTATTTTGTTCTTCTGCTCCCTGGTCCTTACGTGATCCTCCAGTCTTCCTTTGGGATTTCTGTATTTCTTAAAGAGAGCATCATTATCAGCATCAAGCCCAGTATGATATAACCAGTTACCCTAAAATAATAGTCACCTAGCCCTATCTTCCATGTTAAGCAAAAACAACTGTTGCTGAGTGCCCTATATCTATACAGTGTTTAAACATGAATCACAAAACTCAAGGCAAGAATACCACTAGACCAAAAAATACTATAAAATAAAAGGAGTTGTAGATGCTTATTATTTCTTCCCAACTACATTCCATTTTGCAATCAAGTAAATCACTACTTGGGAAAATTAAATGAGTTCCTAAGGTTATAAAACCAACAGTGTGAAGGAATCACTTGGGACCCAAACTCTTGACTCCAAAGCCAGTGATTTTTTTTTGCACCTCCTAAATTTTAAGGTAAAATAAAAACTATAGGTCCTCTAGACCCCTATGCTACATAGGAAAATATTTCTTGCCCCCAATCATATTTGAATCTGTCTACTACTAAGACAAATTCAGGTAATGAGTCAGAGAGTCTCTTTTGTTCTATTAATCGTTTAACTTTAAGGAAGTCAGTCAGCTCCCTGGTTTTCAATATTCTCCTTTGAAACTGAGGAGGCTTCATCTGAGATTACTTCTAGCTTCAAAACTCAATAAATGTTTAAAATTTGCTTCTTTCACCAGAATATTTGTCATTTCTAGGAAAATAGTGTTTTTAGTTCTTTATGCTAAAAAATGGTTAAGTAAATAAAAAGGAAAGATTGGGCTATGCTTTTGGCCTAAATTGCACCTTTGTGACCAGAGATGAAAGAAGTTAATAGTAATAAGAAAGCTTCCAGAGTCTACCATTTACAATTGAAATACTTTACTTGAAAGGTTAAAAGTTCAAAGTTGAGTCACAGTCTGAGGTGGCTCTGCTCTTTCTTTTTAATTATCTGAGGTCAGGAAGTTAATAATACCAGAAATCCCCAGTGGAGATCTCTTGTGCACTGTGTGAACTTTAAACTTGCTTTTTTTTTTTTTAAGGGTAAAAAGTTCAGTAGAAACACAGTGGACTTTTCCTCTTAGCTTCTACCCATTTATGCCCAAAGGTCAAAAGTTGAACTGTAAAACAGAAACCCTTGTTCTCTGATCCACATTTAAACAGATCACTTATTAAAAGGTAAACATTCCAAAAGCAAGCCAACATCCAAAGTCAATCTGTTCAATAAAAGTGAAAATATTGCAGTAAAATGAGTCTTTGATGTTTATCACTTGCCTTGGAATTGAACATCAGAATTTATTTTCTTATTTTTTTAATGTCAGAGAAAGAGCAGTCACAAAAACTCTTTCCTCTCCTAGCTCTGCCCTGAGATTGGTAAATCTGAAAAAGATAAACTTAAGAAGTTTTTAACTGGCCAGTGTGGCTTAGCATCCACCCAGGAACCAAGAGGCCACCAGGTTCCATTCCCTATTAGGGAACATGCCTGGGTTGTGGGCTTGGTCTCCTGTGGGGAGCATGCAGGAGGCAGCTAATTGATGATGTTTCTCTCTTATGAACGTTTCTATTTCACTATCCCTCTCCCTTCCTTTCTCTCTCAAAAATCAATAAAAACATATTTTTTAAAAATAAGTTTTTAAATTATTTTTACAGTTTTATCTTGAGGCAATTATGTAATTAATTCTACCCCATCTATGGTTTAGATGTTTTTTATTTGTTTGCTCTATCAGGAGTTTAAGAACCATAAAATGTGGTTTAAATCAGAGATATTTAAAGGACTATGGAATTAAGAGTTATCTGCTGAAAATGGTGGGATGAAGTGGGGAGGGAAATGGAAGAGTGAACCCAATGAACCTCATGAGAAAAAGGAAGACACCTATAAAAGTCTAACTATTCTATATAATAAAGAGGTAATAAGCAAATTGTCCATCACTCCAACACACAAGATGGCCACCCCAATGTGGTCACAAGATAGCCATCACAAGATGGCCAGCAGGGGAGGGCAGTGTGGGCGATCAGGCCAGCAAGGGAGGGTAGTTGTGGGAGATAAGGCCAACATGGGAGGACAGTTGGGAAGGAGCAGGCCTGCAAGAGAGGACAGTTATGGGTCATCAGGCCAGCAAGGGAGGGCAGTTGTGGGCAATCAGGCTGGTAGAGGAGGGAATTTAGGGGTGACTGGGCCAGCAGGAGAGGGCAGTTAAGGGTGACCAGACATCTAGGAGAGGTCAGTTGAGGGGAGCAAGCCTACACAGGAGGGCAGTTAGGGGCACAGGCTGGCAGAGGAATGGTTAGGGAGTAATCAGGCTGGTAGGAAGAAGCAGTTAGGGGCAATCAGGCAGGCTGGCAGGCAAGCAGTTGGGAGCCAGCAGTCCTGGATTGTAAGAGGGATGTCCCAGATTGAGAGGGTACAGGCTGGGCTGAGGGCACTCCCAATGCACGAATTTATACACCAGGCCTGTAGTGTATTTAATAAAGATAAGACTAGTTTTCTTAAAGTGACAGTGTTAAATTTAGCAAGTATAAAAGAGCTGTCAACTGAACATTAATCTAATCCAATCAGCTTGCTTAGAAAAAGTCTCTTAGCCAACATCATATGAAGCTGTTACTACATGCAACCTCTAAACATGCTTTCCTAATAAAGTAATATATGTGTGTGTGTATACATATATATATATATAAAGTGAAATATATATTTTTTCTCAATGCATACATATTGAGAATGCTTCTACTTGCTAAGAAAGAAGACCAACCTATGAATCAACATTTTTTCCAAAAATTTTTAAAGAAAGCATATTTGTTACAATTTTTCAAATGATGATAATATCAACTGCTTTCCTACCTTTATAATTTTATACAAATTAATAATAATACAGAAAACAGTCAGAACCTTAAAATAAAGATATAGGATAAATACACTCATAATAAATGCTACCCATTTATGTCAATTTTGACAACATCAGTTAAGTTTTTGGACTTTCTGATTAGTTTTAATATAAATCAAAGCTAGAAGATATGGCTCTGAAAAATTTGTGACCTAAACCCATTTATACCATAATAAAGTTTTCAGGACATCCTCTAGGATTCCTGGAAGCAGCTGGATGACCCAAACCCAAGAGGGACACAGCCAGAAAGGAAGTAAAGAGATCTCAGAGAGTACTTCCTCTTGCTGGGACTCTCCTCTTAAGGAAGTGTGGAAATTCCTTATGAGTCATAGTGTGACTTCAAAGTAAGGAATGAAATTTGAGAGAAATGATCATATTGATTAGGATATTGAATGAAAAGAAGTTTCTGCATTCAGGACACTGTTTAGGGAAGATTAGCTATTATATCAGATTATTAGGAGAAGAAGGATATTTAGACAGACATTTAGGCAGGTATTATATTCATGAGAATAACTTCTGGTTTCAATTCATCTTGTGAATATATTCCCAATAATATTTATGCTTCACTTTATATTTAAACTAATAGGCCTGGTCCATGAATTCATGCATGGGTGGAGTCCCTTGGGGTGGCCTCTAGGGATCCAACCCCAGCTCACGCCCACAGTCTTGCAGTCTCATAGCCTTGCCTTGCACCCTGCCTTCGCTTAGCACTGCCTCCTCACCTGTTTTACCATCCTGCTTTGGGGGGTGATCAATCAGGACTAGGCTTCCCACTTGGCTCCCTCCGCAGCATCGGAGAGCTGGGTGGCAGCCCCACCCCCTGCTGTCTCCACTGATTGCTGCCTGTGCGGTTATTGGCAGGGCTATCCAGCCCTCTCTCACACCCGCCTTGGCCTGGCACCATCTGCTCATCTGCTCCACCATTCCATTGTGGTCCCACTCTCGTCAGGGCCCATCAGGGCCAGCAGCACCTTCACTGCTGCCCGCTGCCAGCACCATGTTGTCAATGCCCACCATGTTCTGTGGTGGTCAGGGCATGTCATAGTGAGCAGTCGAATTCCTGGTTGAACTCATAGTCTAACTTCTAATTTGCATATTATATAGGATTAGGAAACCTCAGGGAATGTCCTACTGATAGCTTAGGCCTGCTCCCCAATGGAGCATAGTTCATTAGGTCACAAATTTTTGCAGGAGACGACTGGGCCGATCAGGGGAAAGCGCCAGACCCATCATCCCGCTGCTGCACCCACCAAGGTATTTTCATCAACATGGACTTCAGTTTCTTCACCATGAAAAAAATGACAACTTTCTTTTTTTTTTTCTTTTTTCTTTATTTATTTTTTTATATTTTATTTATTTTTTATTATTTTCCCCCTATTGCCCTCACCCATTCTCCCACCCACCCCCGCCTACCCCATTGCCCTGTCTCCACTGGCTATGCCTACACACACATGCATACAAGTCCTTCCCTTGATCTCCTATAGGCCCCTCCTCCCCAACTTTCCCTGCCTTCCCACTGTAGCACTACAGTCCATTTATTGCTTCTTTGCCTCTGTATCTGCTTCCTCCCCTCCACCCCCTGTTTCTTGTCTTTAAAAACATCTTACCCCTGTAGGCTAGAAATAAACCCATCAGAGCAAAAGAAAAATGATTTGAGTCTCAATTTCCATGTCCGATAGCTTTGAGTCCCAGTTTCAATGTCAGACAGTTCCTTATGTGTACATGTTATCATTGGTATCTAGATACTGGACAGAGGGTGGCGATGCTGGTATGGTCCTGGGCATCCTGTAGCAATGCTCAGCTGCTAACTGTTCACATGGCAAGGCATAGTCAGCGTCTTCCATCTCTGGACTGTTTCTCCTCTTTCCTTCGTGTTTGGCGCAGACCTGTCAGTTCCTCTCTGTTGCAGGAGTCCACTTGGTCTTGGAGTTGATTTCTGAAAGTATATAAACATATTCTCGACCAAGAGTTAATACAGGAATCTTTTCTATAAAATTGACTTGGGGTCCTTTTAATTTTGCCTATCCACTTTTCCTTTGGCTTATTTTGATACCATGTGTGTTTTTCATGGGTGTCTTGCTATTAGCATTACAAATTAAAATTAATTTTCTAAAGTGAAAATTTTCTAAATGTATTTTACTTACCAGATTTTTTTTTTCCTTACATGCTATTATCCTACTCATCCCACTTTTTTTTTAGATTGATGGAGAATTTGGTAAAATTTTTTAATGCAATCTAGGTAACTTTAAATTTTAACTTTTTGCACACAAATATGCCTGCTTTCTGTTCATTACATATTAAATAATTATACCATGAGATGAGCTATCAATAGAAATTTTAATTAATACCTTAGAAACAACTTTTTGTCCACTACACTTAAATTTTCTTGGGTGTTCGCTTATTTCAGTTCGCCAATTTAAATTAATCTGTAAGCTTGATAACTCTTTTATGTCAAATTTAATACTCTACCCAAAACTTATATTACCCTGTATATATTACTCGAGAGGTTTATTTGCATTGAGTTGGCACTGAGCATTCCTGGTGCTAGGCTGAATTTAGATATACGGCAGCTGCTGTTGGCATGTTTCTGTCTGTTACCTGGGTCCAGATCTGAGCTGGGCCCAGTCTCTTTCTGTTACCTGGGTCCCGGTTTGTGCTGAGCATGGGAAGCAAGGTAGCCATGGGGGCAGGAGACTGCCCTCAGAAGGGGTGAAGGTTCAGACCCCTGCAAGGTTGATGGGGGGGGGGGTGAGGGTCTGTGCCCCACCTCTGTTGATCCCCAAGTTCTCTCCTGATGGCCCCTCTGAGATTGTGCCTGTCTTAGGTTGTTCCTTCCCTAAGGAATCTTACCCGTCTCTGGCTAACCAGTCATCCTCCAGGGCCAAACAGGTTGTTGTGAGGTTCAGTTCTGTCTCCATGGTAGCCTATGCCCCCGTGGCCTCCACTCCCAGCACCTGCCTTGGGGATCCCCTCGCCTGGTGGCGGGGCCCCGGCACTGTTCACTTATCTGGGGGAATTCAGGTTCCTTCTCCAGGGATGGCCCAGCTCACACCATTTGGCAAGAGACAGATTCATTATATCAACCACCTTGAGGCTTCAACCTCAGGATGAATAGAGAGCTCAGGCTACAGCTGAGGGTCATTGGATTGTGAGAAGAGGGTCCCTCTTGGCAAAAGAGGGAAGAGGGCCAGTATAGACTGCTCAAGTGCCTTCCAGTGCCTCAATTCCTTCTGAAAGGAATTAAATCCTTTCATGTCCTCTTTTTAAATTGCTGCTAAACATTCAAAGAATTAGTTTGTTTGGGGTGGTTGTACAACATGTTGTTGTGAAATATCAAAAACTAAATGATATTGTAGGATAATATCATGTAAGGATATTCTTTGCTCTGGGCCATGTCAATTCAATTTCAAACGGGCTGACAATTTCTTTTTGTAACTTTATATAAACTATTTCAGGGAGGCAAAAACACAGATTACTTACCTTAGCTCAAGAGGCCAAATGTATTGACTTTCAATTCCGCTCCTTATGACGTTTTAAGGAAACTTCTCTTTATTTCCTTCCAAAATGATTTTCATGTTACAGAGTTTCATTTAAAATCTTTGTCTCATGAATTAATTTCTCTTAAGGTTATGGAGACCTCTGTATGAATTTCCTCTCCTGCCACACCTTCCACATTGTCTGTGCCCAATGATTATGCTCATATAGATGTACAAAGGTCCCTCTGTTGATCTCTCCCCCTTATTCCCACCAACCCCCACCTTCCCCGAGGGTTGATGCTTTGACTGATGTTTCTTATTCTCTAGACCTGATCTTATCAGTCTGTCATTCATTATATTCCACAGATGAGTGAGATCATGTGATATTTGTCTTTCTCTGCCTGGCTTATTTCACTAAGCATAATGCTCTCCATCTCCATCCATGTTGTTGCAAATGGTATGAGCTCCTTCTTTTTTAACGCAGGGTAGAATTCCATTGTGTAGATGTACCACAGTTTTTTAATCCAATCAACTGTTTACGGACACTTAGGCTGTTTCCATATCTTGGCTATGGTGAATTGTGCTGCTAAGAACATTGGGGTGCATATATCCTTTCTGATTGGAGTTTCTAGTTTCTTGGCGTATATTCCTAGTAGTGGGATCACTGGGTTAAATGGAAGTTCCATTTTTAGTTTTTTGAGGAGACTCCAACTGTTCTCCACAGTGGCTGTACCAGTCTGCATTCCCACCAGCAGTGCACGAGGGTTCCTTTTTCTCCGAATCCTCGCCAACACTTGTTTCTTGATTTGTTGATGACAGCCATTCTGATAGTTGTGAGATGGTATCGAATTGTTGTTTTGATTTGCATCTCTCAGATGATTAGTGACTTTGAGCAGGTTTTCATGTGTCTCTTGGCCTTCCTTCTGTCTTCTTTTGAGAAGTGCCTATTTAGATCAGTTGCCCATTTTTTGATTGGGCTGTTTATCTTCTTTTTGTGAAATTGTATGAGTTACATGTAAATGTTGGAGATTAAACCCTTATCATTGAGATCATTGGCAAATATGTTCTTCCATGCAGTGGGATTTCTTGTTGTTTTGTTGATGGTTTCCTTTGCTGTACAAAAGCTTTTTACTTTGAAGTAGTCCCATTGGTTTATTTTTTCTTTTTAGTTTCTATTGCCCGAGGAGCTGTGTCAGTGAAGAAGTTCCTTCTGCATATGTCAGAGATTTTACTGTCTGTGGATTCCTCTAGTATTTTTATGGTTTCCTATCTTATGTTTAAGTCTTTTATCCATTTTGAGTTTATTTTCGTGTATGGTTTAAGTTGGTAGTCTAGTTTCATTTTTTAGCGTGTTTCTGTCCAATTTCCCCACCACCATTTGTTGAAGAGACTGTCTTGACTCCATTGTATGTTCATTCCTCCTTTGTCAAATATTAATTGAGCATAGTGGTTTGGGTGAATTTCTGGGTTCTCTGTCCTATTCCATTGATCTATGTGTCTGTTCTTACGCCAGTATCAGACAATTTTGAGAACAGTGGCTTTGTAATTCAGCTTGAAATCTGGCATTGAGATCCCACCTACTTTGGAGTAGGATTGCTGCAGCTATTTGTGGTCTTTTTTTATTCCAAATGAATTTTTGGAAAGTTCTTTCTAGGTCTGTGAAGTATGCCTTTGGTATTTTCATGGGGATTGTGTTGAATTTATAAATTGCTTTGGGTAGGATGGACATTTTGATGATATTGATTCTCCCAATCCATGAACATGGTATGTTCTTCCATCTGTTTATATCTTCCTCTATCTCTTTTTTTAGAGATACGTAGTTTTCTGTGTATAGGTCTTTACATCCTTAGTTAAGTTTATTCCTAGGTATTTTAATTTTTTTGGTGCAATGGTAAATGGGACTGCTGTTTTATTTTTGTCTCTCTGTAAGTTCATTTTTAGTATATAGAAATGCCAAAGATTTCTTGGTCTTAATTTTGTATCCTGCTACATTGCTGAATTCATTTATTAAGTCTAATAATTTTTTGATTGAGTACAGTATCATATCATCTGCAAATAAGGACAGTTTTATTTCTTCTTTTCCTATTTGGATGCCTTTTTTTTCTTTTTCGTGTCTGATAGAAATGGCTAATACTTCCAGCACTATGTTAAATAGAAGTGGTGAGTGGGTATCCCTGTCTTGTTCCTGTTTTAGGGGAAATGGTTTTAGTTTTTGCCCATTGAGTATGATGTTGGGTGTGGGTTTGTCATATATGGCTTTTATTATGTTGAGGTATGATCCTTCTATTCCTACCTTGCTGAGAGTTTTTATTAAGAAAGGGTGTTGGGAGAATCCAAGATGGTGGCATAGGTAAACACGTACACTGCTGCCTTGCACAACAATTTCAAAACTACAACTAAAAGACAGAACAGACATCATCGAGAACCACAGGAAAGCGGGCTGAGTGGAAATTCTACAACTAGAAGGAAAGAGAGGGGCTCACAGAGACCCAGAGGAAATGCAAAAAGCTGAGGTACGGAGACTCGCACGTGGAGAGAGCGGATGCCGGATTACCAGGCTAGTTTTCTTTGGCAGGAGGGAAACAGAAAGTCTCAAAGGCATTGAACCCCTTATCTTATGACACTAAACCCCAGATCCAGCCAAAACTCATACAGGGGGAGTTTGGACTATGAAAAGGGAGAGGTGCTCAGAAATTTAGGGGAGTGGCAAAAGATCAGAGGTCTGGTGGCACGCACAGCACTGCGCGCACAGGACAGACTGCTGATTGTGCCGCTAGCATTCGCGAGTGGGTGGGAGACAGACCCTCCCAACTGTGCCACTTCTGACTCCACTAAGCCCCTGTGTCAGGTGAATCCCTGGCGGCCTAAACTTGTGTGGTCCTGGGGTGCAGGGGAGCCGGAAAGGCAGCAGTCTAGAGGCACTGCAGGCACACGAACAGAGGGACCACTCCAGCGATTACCCAGTCATGTGAGACTCAGGGGCCGTGGAGGGCGGGGCCGACTAGAAGGCAAGGCGGTCCCTTAAGCCCTGAGACTCCACCCCTCCCAAGCTCGTAAGTGAGGCTTCTGTGGTTTTGCAAGTCTGGTATCATAAGGCTGAATCCAACACAGAAGCTCTCCCAGCATAGTGAAAATGCCAAGACAAGGGAAGGGATCACAAACAAATGAAATGGAGGATAAGAAACGACTGAGTTCAAAACCACACTTATAAGATTTTTTAAGAATATGCTAGAGCCAAGACCGGTTTGGCTCAGTGGATAGAGCGTCAGCCTGCAGACTGAAAGGTCCCAGGTTCGATTCCGGTCAAAGGCATGTATCCTGCTTGTGGGCACATCTCCACTGTGGGGCATGCAGGAGGCAGCTGATCGATGTCTCTCTCTCATCGATGTTTCTGACTTTCTATCTCTCTCTCTTCCTCTCTGTAAAAAAATCAATAAAAATATATTTTAAAAAAAGAATATGCTAGAAAAGTTGGATAAAATTAGCGAGAGCCAAGAGGAGATGAAAAAGGACCAACTAGAGATGCAAAAGATTCAACTAGAGATGGAAAAGGTCCAACTAAAGATGAAAAAGGACCAACTAGAAATTAAACATACACTGACTGAAATAAAAACTATTATACAGAGTCCTAACAGCAGACTAGAGAAAGGCAAGAATCAAGTAAAAAATTTGAAATATAAAGAATCAGAAAACATTCGAATGGAAATGCAAGAAGAGAAAAGAATCCAAAATTGTGAAGATAATGTAAGAAGCTTCTGGGACAGCTTCAAGGGTACCAACATCAGAATTGTGGGGGTGCCAGAAGAAGAGAGAGAGCAAGATACTGAAAACCTATTTAAAGAAATAATGACTGAAAACTTCCCACATCTGGTAAAAGAAACAGACTTACAAGTCCAAGAAGCACACAGAACCCCACATAAAAGGAATCCAAAGAGGAACACACCAAGACACATCATAATTAAAATGCCAAGAGCAAAATACAAAGAGAGAATATTAAAAGCATCAAGAGAAAAACAGTTCATTACCTACAAGGGAGCACCAATACGACTGTCAGCTGATTTCTCAACAGAAACGATGCAGACCAGGCGGGAGTGGCAAGAAATATTCAATGTAATGAATAGCAAGAACCTACAACCAAGAATACTCTATCCAGCAAAGCTATCATTCAGAATTGACGGGCAGATAAAGAGCTTCACAGATAAGAAAAAGCTAAAGGAGTTCATCAACTCCAAACCAGTATTATATGAAGTGCTGAAAGGTACTCTTTTAGAAGAGGAAGAAGAAAAAGGTAAAAGACAAAAAATTATGAACAACAAATACATATCTATCAACAAGTGAATCTGAAAATTAAGGGAATTGAAGATTTGATCAACAGAATAAACTGGTGAATATAATAGAATCAGGAGCACAGAAAGGGAGTGGACTGATCATTCTCAGGGGAAAGGGGGTGAAGGGTATACAGGGAGAGACTGGACAATAATCATATACCTTTGGATGAGGTCAAAAGGAGGGAAGTAAGGGTAGAGGGAAGAGTGGGAGCTGGATAGAGGGAAAAAAAAGAAACAAATGTAATAATCTGAATAATAAAGATTTAATTAAAAAACACATTGTTTTGAATTCTGCATACAGGAGTTTTCTTGTTTCCATTTCTTTCATTTGTAACATGTTTCTTTGTCTCACATTTTGGCTGCTTCCCTGTGTTGGTATTAGGTAGAGCTGCTATATCTCCTGGAATTTTTAAAGTGGCCTTGTGTAGTTGGTGTCAGAAAGGGCCCAGTGGCTCAGCCTCCCCAGTCACCTAAGCTGGGCACTCTAGGTGCAACCCTGTGTGGGTTGTGTTCACTGTCTTATAGTTGAGCCTTAATTGCTGTTGTTGTCACTAGGAGGAAATGACCCCTAGGCCAATTGACTGTAAGAAACAGCTATAACTACAGTGGAATATTTGCTGTGCAGGAGACTCTCTTTTGGAACATTACTTGCTTCAGAAGGGCTTTGGTGCTCACTGGGTCTTTCCCATAAAAGTGTTGCTTGTGGGTGTGTGGAATTATAATCTGGAATGGTCTGAAGCTGTCCAATGAGTGCATTAGTCCTGGACCCTATTGGGAAGTGAAAAATTAGCCACTGATGGGTCCACTCAGCAGGATCTACAGAAAGATCTACAGATGGCTGCTACTTAATGTTGGGTTTAGATGTGCCTTTGCAAGGCAAAACTGTGAAGCTGGTGCTAGTGCCAGGTCTTGGGTCTCTTATTAACAGGTTTGGGGCATGCTGATGCTAGCTGCTACCTGTTTGAGAGATTTTAGGAAAGTCTGAAGCTTGACCCGGGACAGGTTATTCATATGGAAAAGCTGCTGCAAACATTTGAGTGGCGTTGCAAATTGGATGCGGTGGGGTTTTAATGGTGGAGTGAAAAGTGTGAATCAGACTAGTGGAAACAGATACGGCTGCCTATCAGCTCTATGACTGGAGATGTTCCAGCACAGGAACAATGACACATGCGAGCACCTCTGCCTGGGAGAAAGTATCCCCCAATTGCCTGCCCTGATGCCAAACAATCCAGTTCTTTCACGTATGTGTCTGGATCTCCCAAAGCTGATGCCTGTGCTGAAACTCAGAAGAAGCCAGACAATTTAAGTTCATGCACTAACTCTTTAAGAGCAATTACCTAGGTCTCCAGCAACTTCTGTGTCCCTCAGCCACAATCACTACTTGTTTTTACAGCCTGAAGTTACAGGGACTTCTCTCTCCATCCCTGAAATCCTGGATTGGAGGCTCCCCTTACTTCTCATGGGAGGCCTCTGCAGCCAAGATATCCCTCCTAATTATTGGGAGGTGTCATACTAGCCAGTTCTATGCCTCCACATCTCCTACCAGTCTCAATGTGCTTTTTAATTTATTTATTGATTAAGGTATGACATATGTGTCCTTATCCCCCCCATTGTCCCCCTCTCACCCTGCCACCCCTGTCTCCCCCACTCATGCCCTCAACCCCTAGTGTTGGTTATGTTTATATGTACGCATACAAGCCCTTTGGTTGATCTCTCCCCTTTGCCCCCACCCTACCCTGCCTTCACTCCAAGGTTTAACAGTCTGATTGGTGCTTCCCTGTCTCTGAATCTGCTTTTGTTCATCAGTTTATGTTGTTCATTATATTCCACAAATGAATGAGATCATGTGATATTTATCTTTCTCTGACTGACTTATTTCACTTAGCATAATGCTATTGCAAATGTAGGAATTCCTTCCTTTTTACAGAAGCATAGTATTCCACAGTTTTCTAATCCACTCATCTGCTCATGGGCATTTAGACTGCTTCCAAATCATAACTATTGTAAATTGTGCTGCTATGAACATAGAAGTGCATATATCCTTTCTGATGGGTGTTTCTAGTTTCTTGGGATATATCCCTAGAAGTGGGATCACTGGGTCACATGGGAGTTCCATTTTTAATTTTTTGAGGAAACTCCATACTGTTCTCCACAGTGACTGCACTAGGCTGAATTCCCACCAGCAGTGCACGAGGGTCCCTTTTTCTCTGCATCCTTGCCAGCATTTGTCATTTGATGATTTGTTGATGATAGTTCTCAATGTGTATTCATTTGTAGTTGTAGACTTCCATTCAGCTAGTTTTCAGATGGTTCTGAATTGTGGTTCTTCTGTATTTTAGTTGTAATTTTAATGTAGTTGTAGAAGGCAGAGAGTACCAGTGTTTACCTATGTTACCAACTTGGTTTTGTTTCCTCAGTATTGCTCTTACTTCACATCTCACCTCACTTTCCATCTCTGAAGTAAGTATCCTTCCATAGGAATGTTGGCAAGGAGTAAATCAGAGTAACTTTCTTATCATATTATAATGTTCAGTCAATTTTTTTGCCTCCAACAATAAAACATGGTCAAATTGAGAGAGAGAACTCTTATGCAATTCCATGGAAGGTCCTTCTTAAAAAATACAGAATGAAACCTGACAAAAATAAGATTCGGTGTACTCCTTAACAAATGGCAAAGGTGCGCTAAGACTCAACAGTGAACTCCCACAGTCCTGCCAACTTTTCAGAATATCACCAGCACAACAGTTCTCAACGCTAACTGTGCTTTGATATCACATTGGAACTTTGTGTCTGGGTCCCAGATATAGAAATTTTTAATTAATTGGACTGAGGTAGTTTAGGGTCATTAGGGTTTTTAAATGCTCCCAGACAATGAGAACTTAAGGATAAGGACCACTGCACAGGAAGATGTTGCTAAATGGGAATAGCTTCTAGAAATCAGTGCTGAGATTGGGAGTCACAAATAGACTGTCAATGTAAGGACTCCTTATTTTGCATCATTTTCTTGAGAAATAAGTTACTCTTCTTTCTGAACTGATTTAGTGACTCTGTCATCCTCATGGTAAAATCAAACATTTTGGCCAGTCAACATACTACACCAACCTCTCTATGAAATGTTCCAATGTTTTTCTTCTTCCTTACTCTATGTGCTTGAGTCAGACAAAACTGCTTGCTATGGCCCAAGTGTGCCATGAAAATCCTTCACATATCTTCCTAGGTATCTGCTTCTAGAAACAATTTTCTTCTCATTCCTCCAGGTAATTCATATTCATACTTTCAGACCCAACTCAGGCTTGTCCTTCTCTAAGTGCTTTTTCTAATGCCAGTAATTTTCTAAGTTACTAATGAGTTTGTTCTGTGATCAGTTAACTGATCAATTGTAGCTGTTAACACAGTGTCCGAAAGTGGCAGTCTCTGTCTGCCATTAACATTGGGTTATTTTAAATCCCATGGGTCAGAAAGTGTGTCTTTTTTGGTGCTAGGTTTCTCCCAAAGTAGCTCTTCCCCTCTACAGCAATAAAGTTTTAATTAAATACATGTTTGCCTAGAAGAGAGTATTTCCTACCTTCAACTGCAGATCAGAATAACACCCTGGAAGTGAGCAGAGTAAAAAGTTGGAACAAATCTGAGACCCTGAATGACTGTATTTATCCTCCCAGTAAGTCTGATGTGTGTGGACTGTTTGAGCCAATGCATTTGGTTCTGCTTTCCTTATAAACTGACATACCAAATAGTGTAGTTTTTAAACAATGCAAAATAATGTCTATTACCATTATGTCAAACATCAATGCAAGCCAAAAACACAAAGTTTAACTGAAATGTTAATACTGGTTATATGCCCATAAAGTGGTTGGAGAAGCAATCATTTCTCCATTCCCAATTTAAAGCTTCAAAGTTGATATTGCAAAAGATTTCAAGGTCTCTGACCCAGGAAAGCATTGAACATTTTCATGGTCACCCTCTTGTTATTAACTTAAAGAAGGAAAACATAGTGAAGTCAGGGAAACAATGTACTTTATATAGATAATTTTCCTGAGAAATCATTCATTACCTTTTTTTTTTTTTTTTTTTTTTTTGAGAGAGAGAGAGGGCAAGGCGGGGGCGGGGGGGAGAGAGAGAAAAATATTGATCATTTGCCTCCCGTACACACATCTCAACCAGGAATTAAACCCTCAGCCAGGGATTGAATCCAAAACCCAGGCATGTGCCCTGTCTGAGGATGAAACCTACGACCTTTCAGTGTACGGGATGACGCTCCAACCAACTGAACCACACTAGTCAGGGCTCAAGTTACTTTTTATTTTTTAAATATATTTTTATTGATTTCAGAGAGGAAGGGAGAGGGAGAGAAAGAAACATCTATGATGAGAGAGAATCATTGATGGGCTGTCTACTGCATGCCATCTTACTGGGGATCGGGCCCGCAACCTAGGCATGTGCCTTTAACCAGAGTCAAACCTGGAACCCTTCTCTCCACAGGCCAGCGCCCTAACGACTGAGCCAAACCAGGTAGGGCTCAAGTTAGCTTTTAACTGCAAATACATAGTCTATTTGCCCTTCAAACAAATTAAGGGTCCTTCCTAGTATATCAGACAAGAAAGCTCTATATTTAAATAACTGGGGAGATTGCTCCAAAAGTTATTTTCCTTGTAGTCTCAACCAAAAGGTAAGAGAGTTTACTATTTCAGTTTGGGGGCAATACTGGGCAATCCCAGCAATTTTGACATCTAAACCAATTATCGCATTACCCTAGACCAGTGGTGGGCAAACTCTTTAGTCAACAAAACGGCCAACCGTGGTTCACGAGCTGCATGTGGCTCCCAACCCGCGGTTTGCCAGCCACTGCCCTAGACCTATAGACCAGACTAACAACCTTGACTTTATACATGTTCATTCCATTTTTTATCTTAAATATATTTGATTATATATAACTTATAAATCAGTCCATGAAGTATCCTCATAATGACTGAACCATTCAGAAAATAAGTTTTGAACTCAAATGAACCCATTTAAGGCAGCTACAAATATCAAAATCATTCTCTCACCTATCCAAGCTGGAATGAGATCAGCCTTTAAGAGTGAGGACACCAGAGATCCTGTGCCAAGGCAGAATACGTTAAAAAATAGATACGGGCCCTAGCCGGTTTTTCTCATTGGTTAGAGTGTCAGCCTGCAGACTACAGGGTCTCAGGTTTGATTCTGGTCAAGGGCATGCATCTCAGTTGCAGGCTTGGTTGGTGCATGCGGGAAGCGACCAATCGATGTGTCTCTCTTCTCTCTCTTTCTGTCTTTCTCTCTCTCTTCCCTCCCATTCCCTCTGAAAAATCAATAGAAAAATATCCTCAGGCAAGTATTAACCAAATAAAATAAATAGACACAGGTTGTAATATATGACTTCTTTTTGTGAGCTACCAGATATACAAGAGCCAAATTCCTGATTTATTGCCAAAAATGCTGTATTTGTCATATCAGAAAGAACTACTAAGTACAATGAGTTGCCCAGGAATACATGATCATCATGGGGCAGAAAAGAACTATCCTTATACCATCGAAATAATTATTTAAGCTTATATCTTTTCATTCATGATTTTAATGATGAAATTACTAAGACATGAGATAGAAAAACGTACTGTCTATAAACACTTCAGTATCTTTTCTATGCATTACTTTTTTCTATGCATTTTTTCACATTTTCTAAGTTTTGAAACTTCTCCCAAATTTTCTTGATCATAGTCTGTATTGATAACATTGTGAGATATATTTGATTTTCTATTTACATTTTTCTTTTGTTACCATGACACTGTTCTATCCTTCATCTAAGACATCAATTTCATGACAGACGGTATTTGATATTGTGACTAATCTAATATCCAGTGACTCAAGGGTAATAATAACACACTACTAACAGGTGTTACATACTTATAATGTGTCAGGTACCTTCAAGGCATATTGTTTATTAACCCATAGTGTATAATGTGTATTAATTATCATGACAACCTTGAGGAATAGATAACTTTATTATTCCCACTCTATAAGTAAGAAAAATGAAGTTAACAATACCGCCTGCAGCACAACACTAAGTAGGAGCAGGGCTAAAATCCAACATCAGATGACCCAGCATGTGACATAAAATCTGGACAAACTGAAGTCTGAACAGAACCACTTCAAAATAATGTTAAAGTATCCTATATAATAAAGAGGTAATTTGCAAATTGATCATCACACCTTCACACAAGATGGCCACCACAAGATGGCCGGCAGTTAGGGATGACTGGGCTGGCAGGGGAGAGTAGTTGGGGGGACCATGCTGGAAGGACAGGGCAGTTAAGGGCAACCAGGCCAGCAGGAAAGGACAGTTGGGGGTGACAGACAGGCTGGGAAGGGCAGTTGGGGGCAATTGGGTCAGCAGGGAAGCAGTTAAGCATTGATCAGGCTGGCAGGGGAATGGTTAGGGGTTAATCAGGCTGGCAGGCAGAAGCAGTTAGGGACAATCAGGCAGGGAGGCAGGCTGGCAAATGGTTGGGAGTCAGCAGTCCTGGACTGTGAGAGAGACTTCAGTTTGTCCTTTAGCTATTTTCTTTAACATATTTAGATCTTTTTTTGCCTGGTTGTCTGCTTTTGATGAACAACCAGTTAATTTCTTGGATTGATACTTTGGGCAGGAGGAGCTAGAAGACATTTAAGCTTCCTTTGGTCCACAGTTTCTATAACTCTATAACTTTTCAATTCATGAACTTTTATGACTTCTTTCCAAATAGTTTTGATTAAATTGAAATAGCATTTGGTGGGATTGGACCTAACCCAGCAGTTGGATATTCCCCAAGGGGTCCTAGATTGGAGGGGGTGTAAGTTGGACTAAGGGAGACCCCCAATTTTGTGCACTGGGCCTTGAGTGTGTAAATATATGACATTTACCTGAGTGTTTTTTTAGAAAATAAGATATGAAATAATAGAGCTTGATAAGGACATATATGATACTGGTAAAAGTAGCAGCTATTCTTGAAGATTGTCCAGTTTCTGACACAGTGTCTTTTTTTTTTTTTTTTTTTAAGAAAACCGGAAAGAATTCAGAAAAGAGTGTCTTGGTGTGAGGATATTGCTTGCAGGGGTGTGTAAGGGGAAAGTCTGAGGACAGTACCAAATATAATCTGGGGATTAAAATTTGAGGGGCTCCCATCAACTCTGTAGTAATGGAGGTTTCCAATTCTATAATCTTAAAATTGGTAATGGCTAGTAGGGGACTTGTCTTTTCAAAGGGTTTGCTAATGAAGAAATATATACTAGCTTACATCAAAACTAACTAAAGAAGTTAGAATCATTTATTGTTGATTCTTAGGTCAAAGAATAGATATTAAAATCTGGTTTTGGAATGAAAATGTAATCACACAAGCATTTTTTAAATGTGGTGGTCTGTGGGAGCCACAGGTAATTGACTCTCACATGACGACACCTATAGGGCAAATAATAAAATAAAACACATGTAATCACATGATTGTATGGTCATCATCACTAACATTTACTGACTGCTTACTACATGGCAGGCTCACTGCTTATTCTTTGACATCCATTACCTCAGTTATTCTTAGTCTGCTAACCTCCTTCAGACATCTTCTCTTTCAGGAAGAAAAATGAAGAGGTATGACAGGGTATCAGCCACAATCATGAATTTCAAATAAAACTCATCTGAAATATTCTGAATAAAACATCATCTCCATTTAGAACTGAGTGAAGCTAAGAGGATTGTAAAGGAAGCCAGAGATGGAATCTGTTCTCTGTCCCTCAATTTTTGGGCCAACCAGGAACTCGTATCTTTTAAACCTCAGGTAATTGGGCTGACATTGGTTCCAAACTCCACATAACTGCCAACCCTGAGACTAGAGAATTCTTATTTTCCTTTTTTTTTTTTTGTTTTTTTAATTTCCTGGTCCTTAAACCTACTTGCTTACCTAACTCTACTTAACTCTGTCCCTACCTAATTATAAATGTTTTACATTTGTTTCCTGATTCCTGTAGCTTGGTTTTTTTCTCCCCAAGTCCTTTATCTCTGTTGCCCACCTGGGATTTCAGAACCATGTGGGTCTAAAGTCTTGTCTCTAGTGCTGTCTGAAACTCTCCCAGGCATTAGTCCATAACCTCCTGCCAACCAATCCAGTGCTGATGGACAGATTGACCCATAAAGATTATATTATTCTACTAATTAGTAAGTGTCCCTTCCCAATTAAAATATTTAGCTCAGGGATCTTCACACAATTCTCAAAATATTGTCTGTTCCATCACAACTTGTTGACTGAAATTTACAGTGTGTGCTACAATATGAACTGCAGACCAAAGTCCAAATTACAACATGTGGCTTCTATGGCAAGAAAGAGTAAAAAGTTTGAAAAGCCTTGGACAGATGCCAGATGGTGCTGGACCCATGAAAAACTCCAGAGAGAAAAAACTGCACTAAACAGAAATAGTAGTACACATGCCACAGCCACTTGACACTTCATTGTATCTTGATTCCTGATCATGAACTATGATTAGTTTGCTTTTCAATATGATAAGCTTATGGAGAGCATGGTACAATTAAGTGTCAAGTACAGATTGCCTACCTCACCCATCAGTTCTAATGCCAGCATGGAACTTGCAGAAGTTGAATTTTATGTTACATTTCTTTTGTGGAGAAGCACTGACAAAGCCACACTTAGGAAAGTGGAAAACTTTTCATAGACACATTACACTGGACAGGTAGCTATTTGGATAAGAATATTTCAGCATTTCATATTTTATTTATTAATTTTTCTATGCAGACTCTATCTTTTTTCTCCTAAATCTGGTTCTTTGCTACTTTCTCTGTGTCTGGTTCTTCACAGAGCTACTTTCCTCTTGATTTCTCTAAGAAACAGCTTTCCCTAATGTCTGGGTGATGTTTAATATTATGTGTCAACTTTGCTAAACTACAATGCCTATTTATTTAAGCAAATACTAATCTAGGTGTTGCTGTAGAGATATTTCTAGATGTGGTTAGCATGTATGATCAGTTGACTTTAAAGCAGATTATTACTGACAAAGTGGGTGGACCTCATTCAATCAGTTGAAGATATGAAGGGCAAAATTAAGGTTTCTGTGAGGAAGAAATCCTGCATCAAGATGGCATTATCAGATCCTGCCCAAGAGTTTCCAGCTTACTGATCTTCCTTGCCCTACAGATTTGGAATTTACCAGCCCTCAAAATCACAAAAGCCAATTACTAAAGTAAATCCCTTCATATAATTCATGCACAGCGGGTGGAGGGTTGTCCCTCAGCCCAGCCTGCACCCTCTCCAATCTGGGACCCATTAAGGGATGTCTGATGATCCATTTAAGGCAATCATACATCCCTCTACAATCCAGGACTGCTGGCTCCCAACCTCTGCCTTCCTCTGCCTGATTGCTCCCAACTGCTTCTTCTTGCCAGCTTGATAACCCCTAACCACATCCCTGCCAGCCTGATCAATGCCTAACTGCTTGAGAGCCAGCCAGATTGCCCCTAACTGTCCTCCCCTGCATGTCTGGTCCCCCCCAAGGGTCCTCCCTTGCAGGCCTGGTTCCCCCCAACTGCCCTCCCCTGCAGGCTGGTCCCCTCTTACTGCCCTTCCTTGCAGGCCTGAGTCTCTCCAAACTACCTTCTCTTGGTGGCCTCGTATTGCCCACAACTGTCCTTCCCTGCAAGCCATTTTGTGGCAGCCATCTTGTGTTCACATGGGGGCAGCCATCTGTGTCTTGGAATGATGGTCAATTCGCATATTATTCTTTTATTACATAAGATATAGAAAAGCTTTCTATATATGTTATATTAGATATTATATGTGAGAAAGTGCCCTCACGTATAATTTTTAAGAGTTCCTGAAGCAAAAATAATTTGCCCCTCGTATTTCAAATTAATATACTTTAATGAAGGAAACAGGCAATAGTAGTGTGGGCAGGGTTAAGGAAACAAAGAAAAAAAGGTTAGGCACCAGAGACAAGCAATAGAGAGCAGCAGTTATGTTTCTCTCTACTCCACACAAACCTGGGGCTGAAGGAGTAGGGGAAGGATGGAGCTCTGTCACAGTCAAGGGACCTGAAGTTAAGGAGAATGCAGCATGACACAGGGAGAGAGCAGGAAAAAAAGCCTCTGACCTCTCTCTTTCCTCCTGTTCTCAATCTCCTGTCAGGCAAGTCAAACTCCAGCTAGTAGAAGCCAACAGAAAGGGAGATGATGCTAGCTGGGATCACACTCCTCTGGACACAGAGCAAGCAAAACATGAAGAATGGGTATTGGGTGGGGAGAGGACCAAACCAAAAATATCCATTATATTCTGGTTCTTCTAAGACTCAAACTGCAAATTCATACTGATTTTTAGCTTTCTTAGCAGACTGTTTAATTTTGCTCCTTACCTGCTAATCTACCATACCAATAGATTTATTTTTTTTTACCCAAAGCCATTATTTTTTCTGATTCCAAGACTTATTTATTATTTAATTACATTTGTAATAACCCAGAATTTAATTGCTCTCCCAACATTCTCTATCACTTTTATCAAGCCCTCCTTGAACCCCAAAACTCAATTTTAATCAATTAATTAAGACACACATATCCTTTTATAGGAAAATTATTTCCAAAAAAGTTTTATAAAAGAATCTATGTGCAGTGGTCTGGGATAAATATTGTATACCCATCAGATTTTAATACACCACAATTCAGAGCTCATGAAGTGCTGGTATTATAAAACATGTGTTTGAATAATTTTATTTTCTTATAGGTGTACATCTCCTTAAGATACAAAAAAAATAGATTTCTTATGTGTCATTTATTATTATCAAAGAGAGAAAGGGATCTCATCTTTTGTGTAGACAGGAGATAACTGCATCTGACACATATGGGATTATCTGTCCAGTCCCCTCATCTGGGAATTGCCTGTTTTCTTCATCCCATTCATGAGGTTATCATAGAAGCTATTCTAGGGTGACAGTACACTTTAGACTCAAGATGATATACATCATAATCCCTAACCCAGACATCATCTTCCCAGCCAACGTTTATAAGTCCCAGCCTGGCACCTGATACAAGTGGAAAAATTAGAATCTGTTCTAGAGAACATTTAATCTAGAATTGATAATCATTATTTGAGTACATGAACCATGATGTATAAAACTAGGAGGCTAATTATCAGCAAACACATTTTCAATTTAGAAAAAAAATAAAGAGGAAATAAGATAGAGAGAAATAATCATATAACTGGAAAAATCAAAGAGAGCCACACAGAGTTGTAAGGGAATTCAAATATCTTATTTCCAGTTCTGCCTCAAGTCTATCTGCATTTCTAACTATGGGTCTTGTAAATCCTCTTACTTTGTTTACCTTAGTTTTATTTATATGTAAGCCAATGAATTCTAATGAATAAACTTTTCACCATCTAAATTTATCATATGGAAGGCATGGCTTCACATTGACTAATGTAAGAAGTAACTTATAAAAGAAAATTTCAACTATGCTTATGAATTTTCTACCAATGAATATGACTAACTAATTTTATATTTCTGTATTGTCTTCTTCAGTGGTAGGAAAGCTTAAACCTATCATTGCTACTAGACTTCACACTAGGAACATGAATCTGAAATGATTCTAAAAACAAGAACACAATTATATTAAAATTTTTGTAAAGGCTAAGTGAACCATATATTAACTAAAACCCTTTGAAATGGAGTAAACACATTATGAAATCAAAAGCAAACCAGTTATTTAAGCAGACACAACATGATTATCACAAAATGACTAGTATTGTTTCAGATACTTATAGCCTTCATAGAGGCAAAGTATTTCCATCAATCCTAGTTTCCATTTCTCAAATAAATTTCCCACAATCTATACAATTTTAATATCTGCTTTTTTAAAAGGAACATAAATCTAATAAATAAACAAATATATGAATTCTGAAAGAGTCTAACTCATTTGTTTTATTTTTAGTACCTATTGAGAAAGTACCAAAGGATGAAATACCTAGTAAAATGGCCAAAGATAAGTAAAATTTACAAATACAACATAACTAAGTTTCCAAAGAAGAGATTGCCAATACTAGAAGTTTCTTCATATATAAAGTGGTGTAGCCTTGTGTTTAAGAACTTGAGTTCTGCAGGAAGTCACAATTGGATTCCTGGTCAGGGCACATGCCCAGGTTGAGGACTGGATCTTCAGTAGGGCATGTGCAGAAGGCAACTGATAAATGATTCTCTCTCATCATTGATATTTCTATTTCTCACTCCCTAACTGCTCCTTTTAAAAAAATACATTAAAAAAAAGAATTTGAGTTTTGGAGCCAGATTGCTAGTTTTCCCATCTACAGTCTACTACTTACCATTGATGTAATCTTGGGCAAATCACTTATCTCTGTGCCTGAGTTTTTTGTTTCTTGTTTTTTTATTTTTAACAACAACCACACACACAAAAAAAAACACAGAGCTCCCACAAGTGGTAGTTGAGATGACTTAATAGATTTAACACACATGGAAAACTCTGACAGACTATTAAACATTCAATAGATGTTACCTCTTGTTATTGAAAGATAATGTATCAATTAGTTTTGTGGCTTCAAATAAAGCACCCAGCAGGTTAAAAATTGCAGCATAGTAAGTGGATGATACACAGACATGCTCCTAGGACCAATTGGAATTACAACTAAAATATAGAAGAACAACCCTGAAAAATCTACTGAGGAATAGTTGGAGAGAACCCTGATAACCAAGTATGGAAAGTGGATACCGCATAGAGACTGGCAGGAAGGGTAGAGGTGCAAAAGGGCTGGCTGGACTCGCAGAGACAGTAACTGAAGTCCCAGAGAGACATCTTAGCTGTGTGGAGTTGCAACTGAGACCAGTGGGATCCATTCCCCACTGGGCCCCACAGTAAAGAGCACCAGAACTGAGAAAGGTGCCTACATAGCATCTGGCTGAAAAAAGCTGCAGAGTTTCTATCTGCTAGCCAAAGATGGCTGGAAATGCAGTCACACTCTTAAACAACCAAAACATGAAATTTCAAGTGCAGCCACTCAACTTAGGTTCCAACAGAGGGAGAGCACAGTGAACTGGAGATGTATGAGAAGAAGCCAGGGTGGGGGACTCTGGATTAGAGTTAAGGAAGCAGACACCTTAGTTTCCTGTGCTGAGTTATTCCTTCACACTGCAGAAATTATCTTTCTCAAGCAATCATTTGCTATCCAGGCAGTATTTGCCTGGGGGGAAGACAGTTGACTGACTCTATTAGAAACCCTCTTTAATCATAGTGCGACATTTCTGAGGACAATTTAGAGACTGAGAATAACAATTAGCTTCCAGGCAGAAGCAAGTGCCCCACCCTGATGAAAAACTTCTCATCTCACATAAGGAGGATTGGTTGAGGCTACTCAATACTGAATACAGTCAATCTAAAGGCAAAGGTGCTCTCTGGAAACTTTGAGTCTTTGCCTCATCTAATTAATCAGAAAGAGCATTGGGTCCCACTGTAGACATCATCTTGGACCACTCAGTAAGTCAAAAGCCAGTGGGATATGAAACACTTGAAGCTGACACCTGCAGGACCAGCTCCATGGGGGAAGGGAGTACAGCTCAAAACAGGAAAAATCAAGGTGTGACATTCAAGGCAAACCCAGCCTCTGGGCTAAGGTGTTCCTAACTGCTGGATTATTAGGGGCTTCAATTACTTGGACCTCAATCAGGTTGTCCAGGGCCAGAAAGAGACAGTGACTCACATTCACCTGCACTATATAAGATCCCAGGAGGCCCAGGATAGACCAGATTCAACAACATCAGTGCAAAAATCCAAGGAACCCCACAAAGAGCAGATGCAACGTACTTGTATAACAGTGGTAACGATGACAATAAGGTTAAACCTCAATGGCATCAAATAGGAGGGGATATCTCTCGCACAACTGGAACACCAACAATCAAGTCCTAATTACAAAAGGAGAACCCAAATAATTCACATAAGGGATATTCCTAAAGTATCGTACTCATGTAAACAAATAGACGGCACCACTGGACCCATTAAGACACTTTCTACAAAAGGCTGTACCATAAAGACTGGGAGGCATACATAGAAGCAAATACAAAGAGGCAGCTAAAACAGGGAGAAAAAGAAACCATCCCCTAATGAAAGAAGAGAAGGAATATCCAGAAAAAGAACTAAATGAAATAGAGGAAAGCAATTTACCATACATAGAGTTCAAAGCAATGGTTATCAAGATGCTTAAGGAACTTAGTGCAAATTACAATCAACATGAAAAGACGGGGGGGGGGAGTGGGAGGGGAAAGGGGAAATGGCAGGGGAATAGATGGACACGTCTGGAGCTTGGGCAGAGGGAGAGAGAGCAGCTGAGAGTTGCACAGGAGTGTTTGTTGGCAAGTTAAGAGTCAGTTATCCTCCAGGAGTAGGCGGGGAACTGATGGACAGGGCTCTCCTGGCCAGGCAGCCCCACTGCTGCGGGGTTTTTGTCGGCCAGAGCTACCAGTGCGAACGCGAAGACCACGCCATCTTGCAGAGGGTGCTGGATGTTTGCGGCGGTCTAAATGGTGTGGCTGAATCACTCACCGAACAGCCGGGTACCCAGAACATGGCTATCCAATCAGCGCAGACACGCGGGTGGTGGATTCAGAGATCTACACAGCACACAGAAAGGTCAGATTTCGCCTGGGATAAGTGCCTTGTGTGCTGTACTGGGTCGTGTTGTAGTTTGTGCCTTTGAATCAACATAGAAGAGAGAGAACTACATAACCAGACACCAGGAGAAGAAAAACCATGGGCAGAAGAAGAAACAGCCAATATACAACAGATAGGCAGGTATCACTAGAAAAGGAAGTAAACGAAATAGAAGCAGAAATAAGCCTGCCAAAGAAAAAGTTCAGAGAAATGATCCTAAGGTGGATGAAAAGAATGGAAGACAAAATCGAAAATCTGCATAAGAGCCAAGAGGAAATGAAGAAGAAGCATAAAGAAATGCACAAAGAAATAAAAAATGACATCAATGCTTTAAAGAACACAATAGAAACAATCAAAAGTAGACTAGAAGAAACAGAGGACCACATCAGTGAGCTAGAAGACACAGTAGAAAAAAATACCCAAGTACAGCAGCTTCTAGAAAAAAAAAAAATTGAAAAGCGAGAAGAGAGCCTAAAGGAATTTTGGGATAACACCGAAAAAAAAACACAACATTCGCATAATTGGAGTTCCAAAAAGAGTGGAAATGAAACAAGGATTAGAGAACCTGTTTGAAGAAATAATGACAGAAAATTTCCCCATTATAGGAAGGAAAAAACCCACACAAATCCAAGAAGCTCACGGAGTCCAAAATAAAATGAATCCCACAAAACCGACACCAAGGCAAACAAAAGCAAGGACAAAGCAAGAATCTTAAAAGTGGCCAGAGAGAAACAGGAAGTTACCTACAAAGGAACCCCCATAAGATTAGCTACTGATTTTTCAACAGAAACTCATAAGGCCAGAAGAAAATGGAATGAAATATACAAAGTCATGCAAAGGAAGGGTCTGAATCCAAGAATACTGTACCCTGCAAGGCTTTCAATCAAAATTGAAGGTGAAATCAGAAGTTTCACAGACAAAAAAGGACTAAGGGAGTATATTACCACCAAACCAGCAATGCAAGAAATGTTAAAGGGTCTGCTGTAATAAAAAGAAATAGGAAGTGAAGAAGGAACTCTGGGATTAAGACTAAAAATGGCAACGGGTAAATACCTATCAATAGTGACTTTAAATGTAAATGGATTGATGCTCCAATCAAGAGACATAGAGTAATTTAATGGATAAGAAGACATGATCCACATATCTGCTGTCTAAAAGTAACCCACCTCAGGAAAAGAGATGCACACAGATTGAGGGTGAAGGGATGGAAGATGGTATTTCAGGCAAATGGAAATGAAAAAAAAGGCGGGGTTGCAATATTTATATCTGACAAATTAGATCTCAAAGTGAAGGACATAAGAAGAGAAAAGAAGGCCACTTCATAATACTAAAGGGAACAATCCAACAAGAAGAAATAACTCTGGTAAACATATACGCACCCAATATAGGAGCACTTAAATACATAAAAAACTCCTAGAGGGTATTAAGGGAGAGATTGACAGGAATACAATCAGAGTAGGAGACTTTAATACCCCATTGTCTCCACTGGACATATCCTCTAAACAAAATATCAGCAAAGAAACATCAATCCAAAAAGACTCACTAGATCAGATGGAATTAATTGACATCTTCAGAACATTTCACCCGAAAGCCACAAAATATACATTCTTCTCCAGTGCACATGGGTCATTTTCAAAGATATATCATATATTGTGTCATAAGAATAGTCTCTTCAAATTCAAGAAGATAGAAATCATATCAAGCATTTTCTCAGACCACAGTGGCATAAAACTGGAAATCAACTATGATAAAAACAATAGAAAGAAATCAAACACATGGAGACTAAACAGCATGCTATTAAACAATGACTGGGTAACCAGAGAGATCAAAGAAGAAATAAAAAACATTATGACAACAAATGACAATGACAACACAACAATAAAAAATTTATGGGACACAGTTAAAGCAGTCTTGAGAGGGAAGTTCATAGCCCTACAAGCCTACTGCAAAACACAGGAAACAATGGTATTAAATTACCTAACCCTACAACTCAAAGAGCTAGAATGAGAGCAACAAGAAAAGCCCAGTGTACTCAGAAGGAAGTAAATAGTGAAGATCAGAGCGAAGATAAACAACTTGGAGACCAAAGAAACAATTCAAAAGAACAACAAAACCAAAAGCTGTTTCTTTGAAAGGATAAACAAGATTGATGGACCTCTAGCCAGGCTCGCCAAGAAGCAAAGAGAGAAGACCCAAATAAACAAAATTCGAAATGAAAGAGGAGAACTAACAATATACCCTGCGGAAATACAAAGAATTGTTAAAAAATACTAAAAACAACTTTATTCCAACAAATTGGACAACCTGCAAGAAATGGACATTTTCCTAGAAAAATATAACCTTCCAAAACTCAATCAGAAAGAATCTAAACATCTCAATAGTCCAATAACTATGGAAGAAATTGAAGCAGTCATCCAAAAGCTTCCAGCAAATAAAAGCCCGGGACCAATGGCTACACAGGTTAGTTTTACTAAACATTCAAGGAAGAAATAAAACCTATCATCCTCAGACTATTCAAAAACATTCAAGAAGAAGGAACACTTCCAAACACCTTCTATGAAGCCAGCATCACCCTAATACCAAAACCAGATAAAGACAACACAAAGAAAGAGAATTATAGGCCAATATCTCTCATGAACATAGATGCCAAAATCCTAAACAAAATTCTAGCAAATCGGATTCAGCAGTACATCAAAAAGATCATACACTAGGACCAAGTAGGATTCATCCCAGGAATGCAGGGATGGTACAATATCCGCAAATCAATAAATGTGATACATCACATAAACAAATTGAGAGATAAAATCACATAGTCATATCACTTGATGCAGAAAAAGCATTTGACAAAATCCAACACCCTTTCTTGATAAAAACTCTCAGCAAAGTGGAAATAGAAGGAGCATACCTCTACATCATAAAAGCCATACTCAATGGGCAAAAACTAAAACCATTTCTCCTAAGAACAGGAACAAAACAGGAATGCCCACTCTCACCTCTCCTGTTCAACATAGTACTGAAAGTATTAGCCATTGCAAATAGACAAGAAGAATAAATAAAAGGCATCCAAAATTGGAAAAGAAGAAGTAAAGCTGCCCTTATTTGCAGATGACATGATACTGTAAATAAAAAACCCAATGGACTCCATTCCAAAACTAATTGACTTAATTAATGAATTCGGCAATGTAGCAGGATACAAAATTAATGCTAAGAAGTCTGTGGCATTTCTATACACTAATAGTGAAATTACAGAAAGAGAGACTAAAAAAGCTATCCCATTTACCATCGCACCAAAAAAATTAAAATACCTAGGAATAAACCTAACTAAGGAGGTAAAAGACCTATATACAGAAAATTACAGGACACTAAAAAAAGAGATAGAGGAAGATGTTAACAGATGGATTAGGATACCATGCTCATAGATTGGGAGAATCAACATCATTAAAATGTTCGTACTACCCAAAGCAATCTACAGATTCAATGCACCAATTAAAATACCAACAACATATTTCACAGACCTAGAAAGAATTCTTCATAGATTCATCTGGAACAAAAAAAGACCACAGATAGCTACAGCAATTCTGAGAAAGAAGAATAAAGTAGGTGGGATCTCAATACCATTTTTAAAGCTATATTACAAAGCACCTTTTCTCAAAACAGCCTGGTACTGGCTCAAGAACAGGCATATAGACCAATGGAATAGAATAGAGAACCCAGATATCCACCCAAATCACTACGCTCATCCAATATTTGACAAAGGAGGCATGAACAGTCAATGGAGTCCAGATAGCCTCTTTAATAAGTGGTGTTGGGAAAATTGGACAGATACATGCAAAAAAAATGAAACTGGACCACCAACTTACACCAAATACAAAAATAAACTCAAAATGCATACAGGACTTAAACATTAGAAGGGAAACCATAAAAATGCTACAGGAATCCACAGGTAGCACAATTTCAGATATATCAGAAAGAACTTCTTCACTGACACTGCTCCAAAGGCAATGGAAGCTATAGAAAAAATAAACAAATGGGACTACATCAAAATAAAAAGCTTTTGCACAGGAAAAGAAACCATCAACAAAACAACAAGAAAGACCACTGTATGGGAGAACATATTTGCAAATGTTATCACTGATAAAGGTTTAATCTCCCAAATCTACAGCCAACTCATAAAACTTAATAAAAGGAAGATAAACGATCCAATAAAAAAAATGGGCAACGGACCTAAATAGAACCTTTTCAAAAGACGACAGAAGGAAGACCAAGGGACACATGAAAACATGTTCAAAGTCACTAATCATCTGAGAGATGCAAATCAAAACGAAAATGTGATACCATGTTACACCTGTCAGAATGGCAATCATCAACAAATCAACAAATTACAGCGAGGATGCGGAGAAAAAGGAACCCTTGTGCACTGTTGGTGGGAATGCAGACTGGTGCAACCATTGTGGAGAACAGTATGGAGTTTCCTCCAAAAAATAAAAATGGATTTCCCATTTGACCCTGTAATCCTACTCTTTGCAATTTATCCTAAGAAATCACAAACACCAATCAGAAAGGATTTATGCACCCCTATGTTCATAGCAGCACAATTTACAATAGCTACAATTTGGAAACAGCCTAGGTGCCTGTCAGCAGATGAGTGGATCAGAAAACCATGGTACATCTACACAATGGAATTCTATGCTGCCATTAAAAAGAACTGATTCTTACAATTTGCAGCAACCTGAATGGAACTGGAGAACCTTATGCTTAGTGAAATAAACCAGTCAATGAAGGAGAAGCATCACATGATATCACTCATTTGTGGATAATAAAGAACATTATAAACTGATGAACAAAAGGATAGATACAGAGGCAGTAAAGCATCAGACTTTGAAATTACAGCAGGAAGATTAAACTTAGGTGAGGTAGAGAAGAGATCAATCAAAGGACTTGTATGCGTGCATATAAGCATAACCAATGAACATAGACACTGGGGGGTTTGGGTATTCCTGGGAGGGAGGGGGGGCAATGGGGAGATATGAATATAAAATTAATAAAAAAAAACATGAAAAGAAAAATAGAGGATATGAACAAGAACCAGACTGAAAAGAAAAATGATACTGGTATGTCTGACATCAGAAACACACAGATAAACCAAAATGGTGGCATAGGTGAACACCTAACCTGCTGCCTCATACAATAATTTTAAAACTACAACTAAAAGACAGAACCCACATCATCCAGAATCACAGGAAAGCTGGCTGAGTGGAAATTCTTCAAATAGAAGAAAAGAGGGGGGCTCATGGAGACTCAGAGGTGTTGCAAAAAGCTTAGGTACAGAACATGCCCCTGGAGAGGAAAGGTGGTGGAGTGCCTGGCTGGCATCCACTAGCGGGGGGATATGGAAACTCCCTATTGCACGGACCCCCAGTTCTAGCTGCATTGAACCCTAGTTTTGACTGCACTGAACCCAGTTCCAGGCAAGACTCAGATGGGGGGAGTCTGGACTGTTGTGAAAAGGGAGGAGTGCACAGAAACTCAGGGGAGCCGTAAAAGGAAGAGGTCTGTAGGAGTGCATGCCAGTGTGCACACAGAAGACTGACTGCTGATTGTGTTGTTGGCTTTCTCTAATGGGAGGAGGACAGAACCTCCCGACTGTGCTGAATTCTACTTCCGACTGCACTGAACCCCAGTTTTGGGCAATAACAAAGCAGCCAGAGAAAGAAGTTCATAGCCAACCTAAAGAAACAAGGAAAAGCACTGACAAACTGTCTAACCCTACAACTAAATGAATTAGAAAGAGGAAATAGAAGAAAAGTAATAATAAAGATCAGAGCAGAAATAAATGAGATAATTTGAAAAATACAAAAGACCAATAAATCCCAAAGTTGGTTTTCTAAAAATATGAACCCCTAGCCAGACCTATCAAGAAACAAAGAAAGAGGAACCAAATAAATAAAATTAGAAATGAAAGAGGCAATATAACAATGGACACCACTGATATACAAAGGATTGTAAGAACAACTATATGCTAACAAATTGGACAACTGGAGCAAACTGGACAAATTTCTAGAAATATACAATCATCTGAGACTCAATTAGGAAGAATCAGAAAATGTGAGTAGGCCAATAACAACTAATGAAATTGAACAAAAACTTCCAGCAAACAAAATTCCTGGACTGGATGGATTTACAAGAGAATTTTACCAAATAGTCAAAAAAAGAACTAACATCTATAATCCTCAAAATATTCCCCCAAAAAAATTCAAAATGAAGGAACACTTCCAAGCTCTTTTACATATATAAAAAAGACACTACAAAGAAAGAAAATTACAGGCCAATATCCATGATGAACACGGATGCTAAACTCCTCAACAAAATATTTGTAAATGGATCCAGCAATATACTAAAAAGATAATACACCATAATCAAGTTAGATTTATTCTGGAGATGCAAGGCTTGTACATTATTCACAAATCTATAAATGTGATACATCACATAAACAAATTGAAAGATAAAAATTCATGATCATATCAATAGATGCAGAAAAAGCACTTTACACAATCCAGCACCCTTTTTGTAAAAACTCTCAGTAAAATGAAAATAGAGAGTTCTTGCCTCAACATAATAAAGGCCATATATGACAAGTTAAAGCCAACATAATACTTAATGGGCAAAACCTAAAAGCATTTCCCTTAAGAGCAGGAAGAAGACAAGTATGTCCATTTTTACCATTCTTATTCAATATAGTACTGGAAATCTTAGCCATAGCAATCAGACAAGAAGAAGAGATACTGCCTTAAACAGTTTGGCTCAGGGGATAGTGTTGGCCTGTGGACTGAAGGGTTCTAGGTTAGATTCCGGTCAAGGACATGTACCTTGGCTGCAGGCACATCTTCTGTAGGCAGTGTGCAGGAGGCAGCTGAACAATGTTTCTAATTCTCTAACCCTCTTTTTTCCTCTCTGTAAAAAAATCAATAAAATATATATATATAAAAAAGAAGAGATACTTAAAAGACATACAAAGTGGAAAGGAGGAAATAAAACTCTTAACTATTTACAGATGACTTGATATTGTACACAGAAAACCCTAAAGACTCTACCATGAAACTACTAGACTTAATAAAGGAATTCAAAAAGGTGGCAAGATAGAAAATCAACATTTATCAGTCAATGGGATTTTTACACACTACTAATGAACCCTCAGAAAGAGAAACTAAAAAAAAATCTCATTTACCATTGCAAAAATAAAAATAAGATATGTAGGAATAAACTTAACCAAGGAGGTAAGAGGCTTGTATTTGGAAAACTATAGGACACTGAAAAAAGAAATAGAGGAAGATATAAACAAATGGAAACATATACTATGTTCATGGATTAGAAGAATTAAATCATCATTAAAATATCTATACTACTCAAAGCAATCTATAGATTCAACACAATCCTTATTAAAATACAATGGTATACTTCAAAGAGCTAGAACAAATATTCCAAAAATTTATATGGAACCATAAGAGACCTTGAATAGCTACAGCGGTCTTGAGAAAGAAGAATGAAGTAGGAGGGTTCACAATACCAGATACACACCATACTACAGAGCCATTATAACCCAAACAGTCTGGTACTGCCACATGAACAGGTATATACACCAATGGATCAGAACAGAGACCCCAGAAATTATCCACACCATTATGGTCAATTAATATTTGGCAAATGAGGCAAGAATATACAATGAAGTAAAGACAGTCTATCTCTCCACAGATGGTGCTGGGAATGCTGGACACACACATGCAAAAGGTTGAAACTAGACCACCAACTTACACCATACACAAGAATTAACTAAAGGTGGATAATAGACTTAAATGTAAAGTATGAACCCATAAAAATATTAGAGGAGAACATAGGCAGCAAAATCTCTAATATCTCATGTAGCGATATGTTTCTGAATATATGTCATAAGGCAGAGAAAACTAAGGAGAAAATAAACAAATGGGACTGCATCAAAATAAAAGGCTTCTCCATAGCAAAAGAAACCACCATCAAAAGGAAAAGGGAAGCCACTCTATAGGAGAACATATTTGCCAATGATAAATCTGATAAGGGATTAATATCCAAAATATATAAAGTACTCAAACAACTCAACAAAGGAAGATAAACAATCCAATTTAAAAAATGGGCAGAAAACCCGAATAGACATTTCTCCAAAGAGGATGTACAAATGATCAAGAGACATATGAAAAAATGCTCAAAATCACTAATCATCAGAAAAATGCAAATTAAAACCACACTGAGATAACACCTCACACCTGTCAGAATGGCTACCATCAACAAATAACAAACAAGTGTGGGGGTAGATGTGAAGAAAAGGGAACACTAGATGGGAATGTAGATTAATGAAGCCACTATAGAAAACAATCTGAATTTCCTCAAAAAATTAAAAATGGAATTTTCATTTGACCCAGCAATCCCACTTATGGGAATATATCATGCTATCCACGCCCTGCCCCCCAAAAAACAATCAAAAAGAATATATGCACCCGTATGTTCATTACAGTGTTATTTACAATAGCTAAGAATTGGAAAGATCTCAAGTGCCCATCAGTAGATGAATGGATAAAAAAAGCTGTGATACATTTATACTATGAAATATTATGAGGCTTTAAAAAAGATGGATCTCTTACCCTTTGGAATAGCATGGATGGACTTGAAAAATATTATGCTAAGTGAAATAAGCCCATTTTAGAAAGATGAATATCACATGATCTCACTTATTTGTGGAATCTACTTGGCAAAATGAATTGACCAATAAAATAAGACTTGAAGCATGGAAGCATGGAACAGACTGACATACCTCAAAGTGGGTTGGGGGGGAGGGATGAGAAGAGATAAGCTGAACAACTTTTATTAGTATATACTTAATAGTATATGCATAACCCATGGACATGAGCAATGGGGCAGTGAAGACCTAGGGGTATGGGTAGGGGGTGGGAGGTGGGGGGAGAGGGAAAAGGGAGATATCTGTAATACTATGAACAATAAAAATATATTTACAAAAAGAAATTAACACAAGTTAAAAAAAAATAAATAAAGCACTCATACACCTATTAGTTATTTAAATAAACCAATAAAGCATATTTCCATTAAATTAGGCAATGTCCAATTACAGATCTGTTGGGAAAATTATTTTACTTCACAAATTACTTCCAACATTGTTCCTCATAACATAGTATGGCCTCATTAGATGTATATGTTTAAAGAGAGCATTAAAAAGATATAATGTGTAATCAGTTTGTTTAACAGCTGCTTTTTCACATTATTATTATTCAAAGTGATTTTTGGTTCAAAGGGACTGCATGAGTATTTTCCTTAAGAAAATCAATAATCTTACTTGTTCAGTCCCTTCAGATCACTGGGTCATAGCAGTATTTAGACGTTTGAAAGCTGTTTAGGGAAAAGGCCACTGTTGAAGTGTCCTCAAGTATGATAAGGTCATGTAGAAACAATTAATCATAAACAAGCCATTAAAATTTAAATTGTAGTCTTAAATAGTTCCTTGATTAAGAACAAATGCCTCATTTATCTGTAACATATTGACATGAGAACACAAGTGAAGTCAAAGAGAGTAATGATTGGCATGACATGGAACACAATATGCTGTATTTCCAACTCAAAACCTTGAGAAGAACAGAGTCCACGCAAGGAATTGAACAGAAAACTGAGTCACCCAATTTTTCAAAGATAATTATTTAAATATCTAGATAATAGGAAACATGGTATTCTAGCAGCACTGAAACTCTTTCCATCTATATAGTCAAACTACACTCCATTTATTTGAGAATAAAAACAAGCCTAAACCCAAAATCTAAAAAATACAATAATAATATATATAAAAGAAATAAGGCAGGCAATTTTAAAGAAACTTAATATCCTTTCCTCCTCAACTCCATATTCCCTAAGACATCTGAAGAAAATTTTCTAAAAACATAATTGGATCACATACCTGTTTTTTAAAAACAGATAAAATGTTAAACAATCCTATACAGATGGTTGGGTAGTTTTTAAAGACTAAATCTTGTTTTGAAATAGTCATTAAAATATATAATATATGCTCCTGAAAAGCTTCAGTATTTCATCTTCTAGAAGAAAGTTAAATGATAAAATGGACTTTTCCCTGTCTCAATAACTACTATATCCCCAAAATAGTGCTAGGGCATAATGGAGGCACCATATGTATTTGATAAATAAATTACTTAAGCAGTAGCTGAAACCATAACTTGGATATACTATATATGTCATGACTTGTCATTTCAACAATTAGCCTTTACACTCCACAGTTGGCCCCTTATCCATGACATTGCATACCTTCTCTATCCCTAGCATGACTTCCAAACTGAGGCTAATGGAGGTATCTGAGTTTCAGGCTTCAAATCATATATCACTGGGAAGGAAGAAAAGACATTTTAAAAGAAGCATATTCTTTTATATTAAATAGTTACATATTGACAGATTTCTAATTTGTTCTTTTTCCCACCATGTAATGAATCCAACATTTTTTCACTTTATTTATTTATTTATTCATTCATTCATTTTTTCATTTATATATACATACATATATATATATATACACATATATATATATTTATTTTTTTTAAATATATTTTATTGATTTTTTATAGAGAGGAAGGGAGAGGGATAGAGAGTTAGAAACATTGATGAGAGAGAGACATTGATCAGCCTCCTGCATACCCCTTAGTGGGGATGTGCCTGCAACCAGGATACATGCCCTTGACCGGAATCAAACCTGGGACCTTTCAGTCTGCAGGCCGATGCTCAATCCACTGAGCCAAACCGGTTTCGGCTATTTTTATTTTTTAATGTTATTGGGGTGATATTAGTAAACATGAACATATAGGTTGCATGTGGGGATTACTAATTTACAAAATTTGTATATAGGACTCAAAGTCAAATATCTTCCTCTTTTTTGATGAAACCCCAATGTCCTCAAGGCTTCAGTCTGTAGCTGGAATGAAGGAACATTAATATCTGCTCTCAAAGTTACAGGCTTCTCTCTGCCCCCTACTTACAAGAATCTTAATGCCCTGAAGAGTTTATTCTACTACTCAAGAAACTCTGTCACCTTCTAATGTTGAGAAGCCAGTGATTGTACTGGTTCAGACTTTCCTGTTTTTGGCCCTTGTCCCTGGGGCATCAGGGTGTCTTCCTATCTTAGGTCATTCATCCTTAAAGAGAATACTACCTTATGCAGCACAGTTCCTAGATCCACAACACTGCTCTACTCTGTAGTGCCATCACATAACTGTCTTTCCTTCTCCTCCCTGCTGGGTGGAAATGGAGGTAATTGTTATAATTCCTGAGTCATGGAGCTCAGAACTAATGATTGCCCCCACCCTGTCCAAGAAGAAGATGCCATATCACCCACTGTATATTCTTCGTTCTCATCTCCCAAAGCCTCCCAGGTCTTCAAATACAAAACTTCCTCCTCTTTTCTTTCCCCTTCCTTCTCTAAATGTAAATTAGACATGCAAATGTATGGATTTCTGAATCCATAAAGCTGCTCTCAGCTCAAGTCAAGAAAGACCACAATCAACATCTACATTTACTCATTTTGAACATAGACTACAATGGTTAATAAAGATGAGATTCAGAGAGACCTCTAAAACATAGTCTTTTGCATTTTCACTAAGATGAACATCATTCCTCCTAGTTTGCCAAAAATTTTGAACTATGGTCAAAATGTTGTGCTGGCTAGGTAAAATGACATGCGATATTGTTCACAGAAAATTATGGCAAAAAAAGATTTTCTATCTTGTCACAGAAATGAAATAGTCATGAATAGAAAAAAGAGAGAAAATGGTAGAATAATCACTAATTGTAAACTTCACAGAGAGAATGAATAGGTATTATACATTAAAGAGATGGGCTAGAGAAGGCAGCTGGCAGGATGAAGGTGAAGGAAAGGAAATGAGTGAAGGGACAAAAGGAGAGTGTGTGGGTGTGTGTGGTGGGTGTATGATTGAATGAGGGACAGTTGAATCTCACGGGAGTAGTGGGGGCTGGCAGTGTAGGCTCTCTTGGACAAGGAGAGACTATCATCACAGCTGGCACTCCCTGGACTGCGGGACTCAGGCATGGAGCCCATGGCATCTTGAAGGGGAAAGCGACCTTTCTTTGGGAACTCATCAATACTGCAAGACAGACAGGTCTTGGAGCTGCCCTACGACCCAACAACCACTCCAGCCAGAGTCCTGCTGCCACAGCTGCAGACCTGCAGACCCTAAGATCTCCACCTTCAAAGCACTGAGTGCAACCTTCCCCTCCCTGGCGACATTGGCACGGCTGTGGCCACACACTGATCCCCGCTGGCAGAACTCCCAGGTCACTGCGTTTGTGTGCACTGTGGTTTTCCACTCTGCAGCATACCTTCATGCCAGTTTGCAGAACACCTGAGTCCCTGTGTTTGTGTGTCCTGGTAGCCCCATCTGTGGCATCTTAGTCCTTGTGTTTGAGGAAAAGAAGAAGTAAAACTATCCTTAGTTGCAGATGACATGATACAGTACATAGAAAACCCTAAAGACTCCATCAAAAAATTGTTAGACGTGATAAATGAATTCAGCAATGTAGCAGGATACAAAATTAACACAAAAAAAATCTATGGCATTTCTATATATCAATAATGAACTTACAGAAAGAGAGATTAAAATAGCAATTCCATTTACAATCACATCAAAACAATTAAGATACCTAGGAATAAATTTAACTAAGGAGGTAAAAGACCTATAAGTAGAAAACTACACGACACTAAAAAAAGAGATAAGAAGACATAAACAGATGGAAGAACATACCATGTTCATGGATTAGGAGAATCAATATCATCAAAATGTCCATTCTACCCAAAGCAATAAATTCAGTGCAATCCCCATGAAAATACCAAAGGCATACTTCACAGGCCTAGAACAAACTTTCCAAAAGTTCATCTGGAATAAAAAAAGACCCCGAATAGCTTCAGCAATACTTAGAAAGAAGAACAAAGTAGGTGGGATCTCAATACCAGATTTCAAGTTGTATTACAAAGCCACTGTTCTCAAAACTGCCTGGTACTGGTACAAGAACAGACATATAGATCAATGGAGTAGGATAGAGAACCCAGAAATCAACCCAAACCACTATGCTCAACTAATATTTGACAAAGGAGGGATGAACATACAGTGGAGTCAAGACAGTCTCTTCAATAAATGGTGTTGGGAAAATTGGTCAGAAACATTCAAAAAAATGAAACTAGACCACCAACTTACACCATACACAAAAATAAACTCAGAATGGATAAAGGACTTAAACATAAGATGGGAAACCATAAAAATACTAGAGGAATTCACAGGCAGCAAAATCTCCAACATATGCAGAAGGAACTTCTTCACTGACACAGCTCCTAGGCAATGGAAACTAAAGAAAAAATAAACCAATGGGACTACTTCAAAATAAAAAGCTTTTGCACAGCAAAGGAAACCATCAACAAAACAACAAGAAAGCCCACTGCATGGGAGAACATATTTTTCCAATGACATCAACGATAAGGATTTAATCTCCAACATTTACAGAGAACTTACACAATTTCACAAAAAGAAGATAAATAACCCAATCAAAAAATGGGCAACTGATCTAAATAGGCACTTCTTGATTGAAGACAGAAGGAAAGCAAGAGACATATGAAAACCTGCTCAAAGTCACTAATCATCAGAGAGATGCAAATCAAACAACAATGTGGTACCATCTCACAACTATCAGAATGGCTATCATCAAGAAACCAGAAGTGTTGGCGAGGATGCAGAGAAAAAGGAACCCTTGTGCACTGCTGGTGGGAATGCAGACTGGTGCAGCCACTGTGAACAGTATGGAGTCTCCTTAAAAAACTAAAAATGGAACTCCCATTTGACCCAGTGGTCCCACTTCTAGGAATATATCCCAAGAAACTAGAAACTCTAATCAGAAAAAATATATGCACCCCTATGTTCATAGCCTCACAATTCACCATAGCTAAGATTTGGAAATAGCCTAAGTGCCCATCAGCAGATGATTGGATTAAAAAACTGTGCTACATCTATACAATGGAATACTATGCTGTGGTAAAAAAGAAAGAGCTCCTACCATTTGCAACAACATGGATGCCTACCATTTGCAACATCATGGATGGAGATGGAAAACATTATGCTTAGTGAAATAAGCCAGGCAGAGAAAGACAAATATCACATGATCTCACTCATCTCTGGAATATAATGAATGACATAGACTGTTGATCAAGATCAGATCCAGAGACTGAGAAACGTTGATCAAAACATCAAACCTTGGGAAGGTGGGGGTTGGTGGGAATAAGGGGAGAGATCAACAGAGGGACTTTTGTACAAGCATATGAGCATAATCATTGGGCACAGACAATGGGGAGGGTGGGGCATGGAAATGGGAGAATAAGGACACAAGTTCAGTGGTCACTATAACCTTAAGAGAAATTGTTTCATGAGACAAAGATTTTTAAATGAAACTCTGTAACATGAAAATCATTTTGGAAGGAAATAAAGAGAAGTTTCCTTCAAATGTCGTAAGAATTGTAATTGAAACTCAATATATTTGGCCTCTTAAGCTAAGATAAGTAATCTGTGTTTTTGCCTCCCTGAAAAAGTTTATATAAAGTTACAAAAAGAAATTGACAGCCCGTTTGAAATTGAATTGCCATGGACTAGGGCAAAGAATATTCTTACATGCTATTATTCTACAATATCATTTAATTTTTGATATTTCACAACAGCATATTGTACAACTATGCCAAACAAACTTACAAACTAATTCTTTGAATGTTTAGCAGCAATTTTAAAAAAGGACATGAAAGGATTTAATAAGACACTGGGAAGGCAGTTAAGCATTCTATACTGGCCCCTCTTTCCTCTTTTGCCAAGAGGTACCCTCTTCTCACAATCCAATGGCTCTCAGCTATAGCCGGAGCTCTCTATTCACGCTGAGGTTGAAGCCTTGAGGTGGCTGGTATAATGGATCTGTCTCTCGCCAAATGGTATGAGCTGGGCCCTCCCTGGAGAAGGAACCTGAATTCCCCAAGATAAGTGATCAGTGCAGGAGCCCCCACCAGCAGGTGAGAAGATCCCCAAAGCAGGTGCTGGGCATGGAGGCCATGGGGGCATAGGCTACTATGGAGACAGAACTGAACCTCACAACACCCTGTTTGGCCCCTGAGGATGACTAGTTAGCCAGAGATAGGTAAGATTCCTAAGGGAAGGAATAAGGACATAAGACAGGCACAGTCGCAGAAGAGTTATCAGGAGAGAACTTGGGGGTCAACAGAGGTGGGACACAGATCCTCACCCCCGCCCAACCTTGCAGGGGTCTGAACCCTCACCGCTTCTGAGGGAGGTCTCCTGTCCCCATGGCTACTTTGCTTCCCACGCTCAGCACAGATTGGGACCCAGTTAACAGACAGAGACTGGGCCCAGCTCAGAACAGGACCCAGGTAACAGACAGAAACATGCCAACAGCAGCTGCCCTATATCTAAATTCAGCCTAGCCTAGCACTAGGAATGTTCAGTGCCTACTCAAGAATGCAAATAAACCTTTCCACAGGGTAATCTAAGATTGTTGGGAGAGGATTAAATTTGATGTAAAAGAGTTATCAAACTCTCAGATTAATTTAAATTGGAGAATTGAAATAAGTAAGCACCCAAGAAAGTTTAAGTGTATTGGACAAAATGCTATTTCTAAAGTCTTAATTAAAATTTCTATTGATAGCTCAAATCATGGTAAAATTGCTTGATATGCAATGAACGTAAAACAGGCATATTTGTGTGCAAAAAATTAAAATGTAAAGTTATCAAGATTTCATTAAAAAAATTTACCAAATTCTTCTTTAATCAAAAAAAGGAAGATAGTAGGATAATATCATGTAAGGAATAATATCTGGTAAGTAAATTACATCTAGAAAATTTTCACTTTAGAAAATTAATTTTCATTTGTAATACTAACAGCAAGACACCCATGAAAAGCATACATGGTGTCAAAATATGCCAAAGGAAAAGCAGATAGGCAAAAATAAAAAGGACCCCAAGTCAATTTTTAAAAAATTTTTTTTTAAAATATAATTTGATTTTTGACAGAGAGATAGGGAGAGGGACAGAGAGCTAGAAGCATCGATGAGAGAGAGACATCGATCAGCCGCTTCCTGCACACCTCCTACTGGAGATGTGCCCGCAACCAAGATACATGCCCTTGACCGGAATCGAACCTGGGACCCCTCAGTCCGCAGGCTGACACTCTATCCACTGAGCCAAACCAGTTTTGGCCCAAGTCAATTTTATAGAAAAGATTCCTTTATTAACTTTTGGTTGAGAATATGTTTACATACTTTCAGAAAACAACTTCAAGACCAAGTGAACTCCTGCAACAGAGAGGAACTGACAGGTCTGCTCCAGCCATGAAGACAATAGGAGAAACAGTCCAGAGATGGAAGTCGCTGACGACGCCCTATCATGCAAGCAGTCAGCAGCAGTGCATAGCTACAGGTTCCCTAGGACCAAACCAGAGAGGGTCGGACTGGCATTGCCACCATTTGTCCACTATCCAGATACTATTGATGACATGTACACATAAGGAACTGTTTGACATTGAAAATGGGACTCAAAGCTATTGGACATTGAAATTGGAACTCAAACAATTTTTTTGCTCTTGTGGGTTTATTTCTAGCCTACAGGAGCAAGATATTTTTAAAGACAAGAATCAGGGCTTGGGGAGAAGCAAAGAAGCAAAGGCAAAGAAGCATTGAACAGATTGTCATACTATAATGGGAAGGCAGGGGAGGCTGAGGCTGGGGGGTGGGAAAGACTTATATGCATGTGTGTAGTCATAGCCAGTGGATACAGGGAATGGGGGGGTGACGGGGGGAAGGTGGAGAGATGGGTGAGGTCATGTACTGTGGGGTGGGGAGGGCCGGGGAGGGCAATAGGGAAAAACAAACAAACAAATTAATTAAAACAAAAAAATAAAAAGACCAGAATGACAAACAAAAATTTAATTAATTGCCTATACATTTGAATGATTAATGCTATCTCTACAATTACTCAGCATGAGAAAGGACAAAGAAAGATAAATTCCAATAAATGAAACAATTACTAGTTTTTCAAACATGTGAATTTCTAATATTGAAAGTATAATATAAATTGAATTGGCACTGATAAAACATCTTTCTTAATCTTTATATAGGCAGCTTCAGCCAAAGAAAAGTAATATATTTTAAGTCATTCTCCACAATTGAAATATCCAGTTTTCTAACAGTACTTTGGTAAAAAGAAAATAGTAATACTAATTTAGGAATTAAACATACCCATTTTATTTCTGAAAACAGTTTTCTCAAAAATTATGTTTTAACAGTACAAATATATGGTATTCTGTATGTGTGCATCCTTTTTAGTTCCAGGGGGGAAGAAGTTTCTATATTCTGAAATAAAATTGTTTTCTAAGAAAAAAAATAATATAAATTAAAAAAAATAAAGAGATAGGATGAAGTGGTTTATAAGTGCAATGAGATGTAATTTATTTTACTAGTATAACTTTATGTCATCTGGTATTAGTCATGGTATTTACAGTATAAGTAACCTGAAAATGGAAAAAATGAGCTTTCAGCAGAAGAGTTGAATTTGCTCACTGATTTCAATTGTGCTACTGTACTGTGAGATGACTCAGGAGTGATCCAGGACAAGGAATGACCCTACTGAAGACTACAAAGTGGGAGCTAAAACAGAGAAGAAAGGAAAATAGATGCTTGAATGAAGGAAGGTCACCATAGCCTAAATTCACAACCCAAAGGTTAAGAACTGCTAGCAGGGTCTCCTAAGACCATCAGAAAACACATATATTTACATTATGATTCATAACAGTAGCAAAATTACAGTTATGAAGTAGCAATAAAAATAATTTTAAGGTTGGGAGTCACCTCAAGATGAGGAATTGTAATAAAGGGTTGTGGCATTAAAAAGGTTAAGAACCATTGGAAAAGAAAAAAGGAAGAATGTGTATTGAAAAACAATGATGACTCTCTTGCTAGTAATAAAACTTAATTTAGACTTAGTATGTATGATCTAAAAGTCCTCAATTATTACAGCAAAGAGGTAAGTAGTTCTAAAACTAGGTATTTAAAAAAACATTTCAGTTATTACTTTTAAAATAGAGATCAATCTCTGTTCTAAATACAAAATCTTCTGATTTCATTCTACTTTTCATCATACAAGATATGTAAGACATTATTTTTAGATGCAAAGCTCTGCTTAGTTGAATAGAGATATGACTGACATCTTAAATACAAATTTGATTATCAGGTCATATTGCTTTCTTAGAGTCTGAATCAGTGCTATCCCCATCCTTAGTCAATACCTAAGGATGTTTCCCAGGTATCACAATATTATGTTGGCCTAGTTACAAAAGAGAAAATTACTTTTTAAATTCCTTATGTGCACATTCGCACCAGCATGCTTGCTGGTGAATTAACAAGCAGCCTTTAGTCTTTAACATTCCCAAGAAAGTAATGACTACTAGCAAAATTATAAGGCATAGATTAGCATGACTTTAAAAGGATCCAAATATATGTTGCAGCTTTTAAAATATCTATTTGGGAGGCTGCACACCTTTTCTAATAAAGTTGCCATCACTTCAAATATTTCTAGAACTACTTTTTGAAGATGGCCTTCATTTTGTGTGCCACATTTTTTTGGATGGCATATGGTAATTTTTTTTTAATGTAAATTTGATTGGAAGTAACAAAAAGTAAGAAGTAAATCTTAGGAACAAGAAAGCAAATTAAAGTGTGTCATGTTATAAAACAGTAAGGTAAACATTAGAAAAGCTTTGTCAGATAGATCCTTCTGGAGTATTTGTCTTTGATGAACTATTAATTTTGTTATACTTCATACTTTCAAGTCTTTTTTGAGATGATTTTGTTGCCTTCATTTTCAAAATTGCTAACATCTTGAATTCTGCTCCTGACAAAAAGAATAGGTTAAATGTGTGTATTACATAGTAAAATCAAAGATTCTACAGAATTACATTATTTATAATTATCAAGGTTGAAAACATTGCTCCAGATATAGTTTAATCTATTTTACAACTAAGCAAAGTACTTGCAAGTAATTCAAAGTTTAAAAAAATACATAAACGTGTGAAATTTCTTTTAAATAATTCTTTCTATCTTCTGTGAACAATCCACTCTGCAAAGATGCTTTCACAGGAATTATTATAATATGTATAGTGTCATATTATTTTATTAAGAATTTTACTCCTTTTAACAACCTATATTAATAAAAGGGTAATATGGTAATTAGACTGTACATCTTCCAGATGACCTTCCATATGTTCTTCCAGACAAAGCTACAGTGGCAGGGCCAAGACAGAGGCAGTTAGGGGGATCAGGCTGGCAGGGAAGAGCAGTTAGGGATCAGACTGGCAAGAGAGAGCAGTTAGGGAGATCAGATGGCAAGAGAGAGAAGTTAAGGGAATCAGGCCTGCAGGGGAGATTAGTTAGGGGGATCAGGTGGCAGGGGAGAGCAGTTAGGGGGATCAGGACAACAGACAAGTGAGCAGTTAGGAGCAAGTGGTATCAGATTGTGAGAGAGATGTATAACTGCCAGTTGGACATCCCCTAAGGGATCCTGGATTGGAGAGGGTGCAGGCTAGGCTGAGTGACACCCCCCCACCCATGCATGAATTTTAGGCCACTAGTCTATATTTATAAAAACCTAAGTAACTGTCTGATCATTTGAAAGGTAGCTATGACACAAAATGATCACAAGGGGGAGAAGCTCAATGCACAGGAATGGAAACATGGAATAGAATGATGAATCTCAGAAGGAAGCAGGGAGAGGGGAGAGTGGGAAGAGACTAACTAAAGATCTTATATGCAAACTAGAGGCCTGGTGCATGGATTTGTGACCAGTGGGTTTCCTCAGCCTGGCCTACGGGGATTGGACCAAAACCAGCAGTCAAACACCCTCCAAGGAATCCCAGATTATGATAGACCAGGCTGAGGACCTCCACTGGTGTACAAATCCATGCATCAAGCCCCTAATCTACACTAATAAAAGAGAAACATGCAAAATAACTGCACCTCCACTATGCCCACAAGCCACACCCACAAGCCAATCAGGAGCAAGTATGCAAATTAACCTGACCAAGATGGTTGTGGCCACGAAGCAAGCAGGAGGCTTGGATTTCCCCAGCAATGGAGGAAGTCAAGCTCCCTGCCCACCCTGGCCAGCCCTGGCCTCCACTCAAGGCTACAAAGTTTCAATTATAGAAGATAAAATAAATCCCAAATACCAGGACCTCCACTTGGTTTGCTGGGGGAGCATGGCTGGCTTGCAAACCACCAAACCCCTCACCCAGGCCTCCCCACATTTCAAGGGAACCCCCACCCTGATCTGGGACACCCTTCAGGACAAACCAGATGGCCCCACCCATGCACCAGAACTCTATCCTATCTAATAAAAGAGTAATATGAAAATTGACCATCGCTCCAACACGCAAGATGGCTGCCCCCATGTGGACATAAGATGTTCGCCACAAGATGGCCAGCAGGGGAGAACAGTTGGGAGGGACCAGGCCTGCAAGCGAAGGCAGTTGGGGGCAATCAAGCCTGCAGAAGACATTTAAGAGTGACCAGGCTGGCAGAGGAGTGAAGTTGAGGGAAACCAGGCCTGCAGGGAAGGGCATTTGCAGGGGATCCAGGCCTTCAGGAGAGAGCAGTTAGGGGGACCAAGCCTGCAGGGGAAGACAGGGGCAAAATCAGGCTGGCAGGAGAGCAGTTAGGCATCAATCAGACTGGCAGAGAAGTGGTTAGGGAGTGATCAGGCTGGCAGGCAGATTGGTTAGGGGCAATCAGGAAAGAAGGCACGTGAGCAGTTGGGACTTAGCAGTTCTGAATTGTGATAGGGGTCCCAGATTGGAGAGGATACAGGCTGGGCTGAGAGACACAGCCCCCGGTAAATTTTGTACACCAGGACTCTAATATTTTTATAAAATCTCTCCTATGCTATTTAGTTATAACTTAATATTTGTACTTTTTTTTTTTCTGTGATCGGTTTGGAAAATTTTGATACCAAATGCAGTAAAATAATGTTTTGCTTTCAATTTTAAAACTTGGCCCTAGTTGGTGTGGCTCAGGGATAGAGCATCAGCCTATGAATTGAAAGGTCCCAGGTTCGAATCCAGTCAAGGGCATGTACCTTGGTTACGGGCACATCCCTAAGTAGTAGGTGTGCAGGAGGCAGCTAATCGATGTTTCTCTCTCATCGATGTTTGTAACTCTCTGTCCCTCTCCCTTTCTCTCTGTAAAAAATCAATAAAATATATTTTTAAAATAAGTAAATAAATTTTAGAACTTGAATTTGATACAAAATTATTCTATTTACCTTTACATTGTATAAACTCAAACTTATTTATGCAAAATGTTTCTCCCTAACACTGAACTCATTGACAAAGACTGATGACTTGAGTGTTTTGTAGCTTCTATAATAATTATTCAACATGATATCAGGTTATAGGATGTGGGTTACAAGTCTCTGAAATCTAGAGCAGGCCTAAGACCAACATTTCACCATCTTTCAATTTATCATGCTGAGGCTTCATTCTTATGACTTTTCCTAAAGATTTTATTTTTCTTTTTAAAATATAGAATAAACGTTCTGAAAGTCAAACCATATCACAGTCAAAAGTAGCAGGAGAACAGTGAAAATGTGTGATGCATTAAAGGGGTCAAAGCCTAGCAAGGAGATGAACATGGCTACAATAAAGTGGTAGACTCAGGGCCTAACGTTTCTTTCTTTCATGATTTTATTTAATGTAGTTATTTTGCCAAAAGACATATAAAATATTGTTTCTCTGAGATGTAGTCTTTAGAATCATGTTACTTTACTTCAGAATTATTGGCATTGTGGCTGAGTGACTCTTTTGGGGTTGGGGTGGAGATTGTGTTAAGGCATTATAAGATATTCAGCAATACCCCTGGCCTTTGCCTACTAGATGCCATTAATATCCCCAACTCCAACTGAAATGATAAAAAATGATTCTAGATCTAGTTAATTTTTCCCCTTCCCCTCAGGACATGCTCTCTACTACTCCTTCTTTTTCTAAGTTGAGAACTATTGTTTTGAGTAACCATTTTGATAATTAGAATAATTTTCTGACAACAAGTTACAGAAAAGGGTTTATATTATGTCACTTATTGCTCATTTTAGGGTATTTTTGTTTGTTTTACTACAAGTAGTTTAGATGGATCTAACTGATACTTAGAGAATATTTCACCACAAAGCCACAAAATATACATTCTTCTTAAGCCTAGATAGAATAGCCTCAAAGATAGACCACATGTTAGGCCAAGATACAAGTTTAGAATCCATCCCAAGGAGGGAAAATAGCAGTGGAAAAGATGGACGCGTCTTTGTGGCTGGGCAGAGAGAGAGAGAGAGCAGCTGAGTGTCGCACTGGGAGTGTTTGTTGGCAAGTTAAGAGTCAGTTATCCGCCGAAACCGGTGTGGCTCAGTGGATAGAGCGTCGGTCTGCAGACTGAAAGATCCCGAGTTCGATTCCGGTCAAGGGCATGTACCTTGGTTGCGAGCACATCCCCAGTAGGGGGCGTGCAAGAGGCAGCTGATCGATGTCTCTCTCTCATCGATGTTTCTAAATCTCTATCCATTTCCCTTCCTCTCTGTAAAAAAATCAATAAAAAAAAAAAAGAGAGAGAGAGTCAGTTATCCTCCAGGAGAAGGTGGGAAACTGCTGGACGGGGCTCTCCTGACCAGGCAGCCCCACTGCCACGGGGTTTTTGTCTGCTGGAGCCACCAGCAAGAACACGGAGTGCGCGCCATCTTGCAGAGGGAGGTGGATGTCTGCAGCGGTCTGAAAGCTGCAGCTGGCAGCACTCACCAAACAGCCAGGGACCCAGAACACCGCTCTCCAATCTATGCAGACATGCAGACTCAGAGGAGATCCACACAGTACACGGAAAGGTCAGATTTCCCCTGGGAAAATGTGAGGTCTCCTATCCCTCAAAATAGAGATGCGCACACTGTGGGAACCGTGCTGTGGGAAAGCTGCCTCTGGAGAAGTCCGCAGATATGGGCAGGGCGTGATCCCTAAGTGTGGAAGCAGACTCTCGGAGCTGTTGACAGAGTGAAGCTTTAGAAAACAACTCATTTTGATCTTTGACAGAAGGACAGTCTGGGGGTTATTACAGTGTCCCAGCTGCAAAATCCCCACAAACTGGTTTTGAGAACCACAGAGGAGCAGTATCTGAGCACAGCCTAGAGAGGTCCTGTGCTTTGTCTCAGAGGGCAATTCTGAAACACTGCCACCCAGTGGATGACGCACAAATTGATTCTCGCATAACCACAAAAGAATAAAGAGATTAAAATACCAGCAGTGGAACACAGGGAACTGCAATACCCTCCCATTTGTGAAACAGGAGTGCCAAGCAGAACAATAGTAGAAGTGAATGACCATTCTATTTTTTTTTCTTTTTATATATTTTTTATTTTATTTTATTTTATTTTTATTTTTCATTTTTGCATATTTTAATTAAAAAACTATTTTTTTCTTTCCTCCTCAATTGATTTTATCTTTTTAATTATTACATTTTGGTTTCCAACTAGTATTATTACTACTACTATTTTACCTTTTTGGAAAAAAACAAGTGTAATTTTGTTTTCTCTTTATTGTACTTTGGGATTAGAGTTCTACATTCTATTTTCATCTTTCATTTAGCATAATCTTACTCCATCTCAACTCTACCTTTATGCCAACACTTTCTGCCTAACTTAATAAATGAATTCGGCAATGTAGCAGGATACAATATTAATGACAAGAAATCTGTGGCATTTCTATACGCTAATAGTGAAATTACAGAGAGACTAAAAAAGCAATCCCATTTACTATCGCACCAAAAAAATTAAGATAAAATTAAGACCTATATGTAGAAAACTACAGGACACTGAAAAAAGAAATAGAGGAAGATGTTGACAGGTAGAAGAGCATACCATGCTCATGGATTGGGAGAATCAACATCATTAAAATGTCCATACTACTCAAAGCAATCTAAAGATCAATGCACTACCCATTAAAATGCCAACAACATATTTAACAGACATAGAAAGAATTCTTCATAGATTCATCTGGAACAAAAAAAGACCACGAATAGCCACAGCAATTCTGAGAAAGAAGAATAAAGTAGATGGGATCTCAATACCAGATTTCAAGTTATATTACAAAGCAACTGTTCTCAAAAAAGCCTGGTACTGGCACAAGAACAGGCATATAGGCCAATGGAATAGAATAGAAAACCCAGATATCCACCCAAACCACTATGCTTAACTAATATTTGACAAAGGAGTCATGAACATACAATGGAGCCAAGATAGCCTCTTCAATAAATGGTGTTTGGAAAATTGGACAGATACATGCAAAAAAATGAAACTGGACCACCAACTTACACCAAATACAAAAATAAACTCAAAATGGATACATGACTTAAACATTAGAAGGGAAACCATAAAAATACTAGAGGAATCCAAAGGCAGCACAATCTGAGATATATACCGAAAGAACTTCTTCACTGATACTGCTCCAAAGGCAATGGAAGCTAAAGAAAAAATAAACAAATGGGACTACATCAAAATAAAAAGCTTTTTTCACAGCAGAAGAAACCATCAACAAAACAACAAGAAAGATCACTATATGGGAGAACATATTTGCAAATGTTATCACTGATAAAGGTTTAATCTCCAACATCTACAGCCAACTTATAAAACTTAATAAAAGGAAGATAAACGATCCAGTAAAAAAGTGGGCAACAGACCTAAATAGAACCCTTTCAAAAGACGACAGAAGGAAGGTCAAGAGGCACATGAAAACATGTTCAAAGTCACTAAATATCAGAGAGATGCAAATCAAAATGACAATGTGATACTCTCTTACACCTGTCAGAATGGCAATCATCAACAAATCAAAAAACAACAAGTGTTAGTGAGGATGCGGAGAAAAAGGAACCCTTGTGCACTGTTGGTGGGAATGCAGACTGGTGTAGCCACTGTGGAGAACAGTATGGAGTTTCCTCCAAAAACTAAAAATGGATTTCCCATTTGACCCTGTAATTCCACTCGGGAATTTATCCTAAGAAATCACAAACACCAATCAGAAAGGATTTATGCACCCCTATGTTCATAGCAGCACATTTTTACAATAGCTACAATTTGGAAACAGCCTAGGTGCCTGTCAGCAGATGAGTGGATCAGAAAACCATGGTACATCTACACAATGGAATTCTATGCTGCCATTAAAAAGAAGGAATTCTTACCATTTGCAGCAACCTGAATGGAACTGGAGAGCCTTATGCTTAGTCAAATAAGCCAGTCTATGAAGGAGAAGCATCACATGATCTCACTCATTGGTGGATAATAAAGAACACTATAAACTGATGAACAAAAGGATAGATACAGAGGCAGTAAAGCATCAAAGAGACTGTGAAATTACAGCAGTTAGATTAAGGTTAGGTGGAGTAAATAAGAGATCAATCAAAGGACTTGTATGCATGCATATAAGCATAATCAATGAACATAGACACTGGGGGTTGGGGTGTGCCTAGGATGGAGGGGGAGCAATGGGGAGATATAAAAAAATTAATAATAAATAAATAAATAAATAAATAAATAAATAAAAATATACAAGTCTATACAGGGGGATGGGAGAGTAATGGGGAGATAAGGACGCACATGTAATACCTTAATCAATAAAGAAAAAATTAACATTATTAAAAGAAAACTCTCAATAAAGTAGGAACAGAGGGAACATACCACAACACAATAAAGGCTATTTGTGATAAACCTACTGTCAACATAATACTCAATGGGCAAACCTAAAATATTTCCCTTAAGAACACAAGACAAGGATGTTCACCACTCTTATTCATCTTAGTATTGGAAGTCCTAGCCATGATAAACAGATAAGAGATAAAAGGCATCCAATTTGGAAAAGAAGTAAAATTGTCATTATTGGCTGCTAACATGATATTGTACACATAAAATCCTAAAGACTCCACCAGTAAACTATTAGAATTAAATGATTTTGTCAAGATAGCAGGATACAAAATCAGCATTCATCAGTCAATGGCATTTTTATACATCAATAATGAACTCTCAGAAAGAGAAACTTAAATAACCATCACATTTACCATTGCAATAATAAACGTAAGATATTTATTAGTAACCTTAATCAAGGAGGTAAGAGACCTGTACTTGGAAAACTTTAGGACACTAAAAAAAAAGAAATAGAGGAAGATACAAACAAATGGGAATGTATGCCATGTTCATGGATTGGAAGAATTTTAACATCATTAAAATGTCTACACTACCAAAAGCAATCTATAGATTCAATATAATTCCTAGTAAAGTAACAATAGCATATTTCACATTGTTGGAACAAATACTCCAAAAATTTATATGGAACCATAAAAGACTCCAAATAGCTGCAAAACTCTTGATAAAGAAGAATATAATAGGAAAGATTACAATACCGATATTAAACTATACATAAAAGCCATTATAACCAAAACAGCCTGGTATGGACACAAGAACAGACATATTGATCAGAACAGAGCATGAGAAATTGACCCAAGCCATTATGGTCAATTAATATTTGACAAAAGTGGCAAAAACATACAATGGAGTAGACAAAGCCTCTTCAACAAATGGTGTTGGGAAAACTGGACAGATATATGCAAAAATATGAAAGTAAATTACCAACTTACAGCACACCATAAACTCAAAATAGATAAGAGACTTAAATATAATTTGAGAAACCAATACATAGCAACATTTCGAACATCTCTCATAGAAATATGTTTACAAATACATCTCCTAGGGCAGTGGTCGGCAAACTGTGGCTCTACTGACTAATGAGTTTGCAGACCACTGTCATATACTACCCTTTACCTCTTTGCACACAATATGCCACAATTGCCTAATCCTCACAGCTTCCAGCTACACAGTAACATTTAGTCTAGTCTGGTGGTCGGAAAACTCATTAGTCGACAGAGCAGCAAACTGTGGCTCATGAGTCACATGTAGCTCGCAAGCCAGTTTGCCAACCACTGTCCTAGGGCAAAGGAAACTAAGGAGAAAATAAACAAATGCAACTACATCAAAATAAAATGCTTATGCAAAACAAAAGAAACCACCATTAAAATGAAAAAGTAGCCCATTCTATGGGAGAACATATTAACCAATGATACATCTGATACTGGTTACTATCCAAAATACACTGAGTGGCCAGATTATTCTGACCACCTGTCGTTTATAGGCAAATTAGCCATATACTGCATCATATGAGATTTGGAAGTCAAAGGCCTGTTCGAACACCTTTGTTGTCTGCAGTTACCAAGATAAAATGTTGCCAAAACCGGTTTGGTTCAGTGGATAGAGCAACGGTCTGCGGACTGAAAGGCCCCAGGTTCGATTCTGGTCGAGGGCATGTACCTTGGTTGTGGGCACATCCCCAGTAGAGGGCATGCAAGAGGCAGCTAATCAATGTCTCTCTCTCATCGATGTTTCTAACTCTCTATCCCTCTCCCTTCCTCTCTGTAAAAAATCAATAAAATATATATATTTTTAAAAAAGATAAAATGTCTCCAATTCACACAGGCACACAAGGATTGGGCAGTTGAATGTTGGAAAAAAGTCACGTGGTCTGATGAATCATGTTTCCAGTTGCATCATGCAGATGGCAGAGAATTTTGTGGAAACAGCATGAAAGCATGCATCCCACATGCATGATTACAACCCTTCAAGCTGGTGGGGGCAGTGATATGGTTTGAGAAAAGTTTTCCTGGCATGATTTAGGACCTTTAATTTGTGTGGAACAACATCTGAATATCACAACATACTTAAGTATTATTGCTGATCAAGTTCATCCTATCATGTTGATGGCATATTCAAATGGAGATAGCTCCTTCCAACAAGACAATGCGCCATGCCATGCTTGTTGCTCATACTGTGTAGGAGTGGTTTCAAGGACATGAGGGAGACTTTACCTTGCTTAGGTGGCCCTCACAATCACTAGATCTCAATTCAATTGAGCATTTGTGGTTCAAAATTAAAAGCATCAGGAAGCTGGCTCTACAACCATCAAATCTCATAGAACTGGACAGTACTATTCATCAGGCATGGTATCAGATGCTCGCATCATCTTTCAACATTTTGTGGAGTCAATGCCAAGAAGAAATGCAAAAGGTGGCCTAACAAAATACTGATGGGGTGGTCATAATAATCTGGCCACTCAGTGTATATAAGGAAATCATACAACTTAACACAAGGAAGACAAACAATACACTTTAAAAAATGGGTAAAGGACCTAAGTGGACATACAAATGGCCAAGAGGCATAAAAAAAATTGCTCACAGTCACTGATCATCAGAGAAATGCAAAGTAAAATGACAGTTGTAAGAATGGCTACCACCAACAAATCAACAAATGACAAGTGCTGGTGAGGATGTGGAGAAAAGGGAATCCTAGCACAATGATGGTGGGAATGCAGACTGGTGCAACCATTACGGGAAAAAGTATAGAATTTCCTCAAAAACTTAAATATGGAACTGGGATTTGACCCAGTGATCCCACTCCTAGGAATATGTCCTAGGATAACCAAACACCATTCAGAAAGAATGTATGCATCCCTATGTTAAAAGCAGTGCAATTTACATTATCTGATATCTGAAAATATCCCAAGTGCCCATTAGTATATGAGTGGGTAAGAAATCTGTGGTACATTTATTCTATGGAATACTATGCAGTGGTAAAAAAGAATAATCTTGTACCCTTTGAGAAAGCATGGAGGGACCTAGAATGTATCATGTAAGTGAAATATTTCAGTCAGAAAAAGACAAGTATCATATGATCTCACTCATATGTGAAGTCTAAGTAACAAAATAAACTGATGAACATAGTGAAACCAGAGACATATAAACATGGAACAGAGTGTGGAATCCCAGAGGGAAGGTGTGTGATGGTGGGTAGGTGAGAAGTAATCAACCAATAACCTTGTATGCATACATTAATGGTCCATAGCCACAGACAATGGGACCAGAAGGGCCTGGGGCATGGAGCAGGGACTGGCTTGTGGTTGCCAATGGGGTGGAAAGGGAGACATATGTAATACTTTAAAGAATAAAAAAATATTTTAAAATATAATAATAAAACATTTAAAAAGCCATTAAATTTTGGCTGTTGATTTTGCATCCTGCTACATTGCCAAACTCATTTATTGAATCTAGTAGTTTGGAGAAACCAAGATGGTGGCATTGGTGAACACATAAATTGCTGCCTCACACAACAATTTTAGAACTACAACTAAAAGACAGAATGGACATCATCCAGAACCACAGGAAAGTTGCCTGAGTGAAAATTTTACAACTAGAAGGTAAGAGAGGGGCTCACAGAGACTCAGAGGAGCTACAAAAAGCTGAGGTACAGAGATGCTAGTGTGGACAAAGCAGGCGGCAGTGTGTCTAGCTGGCTTCCTTTGGTGGGAAGGAGACGAGACTCACGACAGCACTGAACCTTATATCCTACTGCATTGAACCCCAGCATCGGGCAAGACTAATACAGCTGCAGTCTGGACTGTGAAATTTAGGGGATCCGCAAAACGGCAGAAGTCTGCGGCCCGCACACACTGCACACAGAAGATGGACTGCTGATTGTGCTGCTGGCTTTCTCTAGTGGGCAGGAGACTAAGCTCCCAGCTGCACCACTTCTAACTGCATTGAACCCCAGTTTTGGGTGAGACCCTGGGGACTCAGACTCATACGGGTTCTGGAGCTCAAGGGAACCAGAAAGGCAGAGGTCTAAAGGCATGTGTGCTTGGACACAGAAAGGGCTGCAACTATTACCAAGAGACACTTGAGACCCAGGGGCCACATAGGGCAGAGCTGACTGGAAGCCAAAACCACAGTTATAAGGTTTTTCAAGAATTTCCTAGAAAAGATGGATAAATTTAGCAAGACCCAAGAGGAGATGAAAAAGGACCAACTAGAAATTAAGCATACACTAACTGAAATAGAAAATATTATACAGAGATCTAACAGAAGACTAGAGGAATGCAAGAATCAAGTCAAAAATTTGAAATACAAAGAAGCAGAAAACACTCTACTGGAAAAGTAAAAAGAAGCAAAAATGTGAATATAATGTAAGGAGCCTCTGGGACAACTTCAATTGTACCAACATCAGAATTGTGGGGGTGCCAGAAGAGAGGGAGCAAGATACTAAAAACCTATTTGAAGAAATAATGACTGAAAACTTGCCACATCTGGTGAAAGAAATAGACTTACAAGTCCAGGAAGTGCACAGAACCCCAAACAAAAGGAATTCAAAGAGGACTACACCAAGACATATCATAATTAAAATGCCAAGAGCAAAAGACAAAGAGAGAATATTAAAAGCAACAAGAGAAAACCGGTTAATTACCTACAAGGGGGCACCCGTACGATTGTCAGCTGATTTCTCAACAGAAACTATGCAGGCCAGATGGGAGTGGCAAGAAATATTCAGCGTGATGAATAGCAAGAACCTACAACCAAGATTACTCTATCCAGCAAAGCTATCATTCAGAATTGAAGGACAGATAAAGAGCTTTACAGATAAGAAAAACTAAAGGAGTTCATCAACACCAAACCAGTATTATATGAAATGCTGAAAGGTACTCTTTAATAAGAGGAAGAAGAAAAAGGTAAAGATAAAAATTATGAGCAACAAATACTTATCTATCAACAAGTGAACCTAAAAATCAAGTGAATTGAAAATCTGATGAGCAGAATAAACTGGTGAATATAATAGAATTAGGGGCATCAAAAAGGAGTGGACTGACAATTCTCAGAGGGAAAGGGATGAGGGAGGTGTAGGGAAAGACAATAATCTTACATCTATGGATGAGGACAATTCGAGGGGGAAGTAAGGGTAGAGGGAGTGGTGGGAGCTGGGTAGAGGTGAGTTATGGGGGGAAAAAAAGAAACCAATGTAATAATCTGAACAATAAAGATTTATTAAATTTAAAAAATCTATTAGTTTTTTGGTGGACTCTATGATTTTTTATATAAGTATCATGTCATCTGCAAATAATGAGAGTTTTACTTCCTCCTTTCCAATTTGGATGCCTTTTACTTCTTGTCATTTATCACTTTGGCTAGGACTTCCAGTACTATGTTGAAAAAGAATGGTTAAAGCAAACATCCTTCTCTTATTCCTGTTCTTAGGGGGAATGATTTTAGTTTTTGTCTATTGTATATGATGATACCAATGGGTTTGTCATATATGGCCTCTATCATGTTGAGATATGATCCCCCTATTTCCACTTTGCTGTGAGTGTTTTTCAAAAATGGTTATTGATATCATTGGATGCTTTTTTGATGTCTATTGATGTGATTATGTGTGTTTTTTGTCTTTCAATTTATTTATGTGATGAATCAGATTTATTGTTTTGTGAATATTGTACCAACCTTGCATCCCTGGAATAAATCTCACTTGGTCATGGTGTATGATCCTTTTAGTATATTGCTGGATTTGATTTCCTAATATTTTCCTGAGAATTTTAGTATCTATATTCATTGGGGATATTGGCCTATAATTCTCTTTCTTTGTAGAGGCTTTGTCTGGTTTTGGAATTAGGATAATCCTGGCCTCATAAAAAACTCTTGAAAGTGTTCTTTCCTTTGGATTTTTTGTAATAGTTTGAGGAAGAAAGGTGTAAGTTCTTCTTTGAATATTTGGTAAAACTCCTGGGCTTTTGTTTGTTGGGAGTTTTTGTTTATTATTATTTATACTTCTATTTTATCAGTTGTTATTGGCCTATTCAGGTTTTCAGATTCTTCCTGATTCGGTTTGGGAAATTGTATTTTTCTAGGCATTTTTTCATTTAATCCACATTGTCCAGCTTGTTGGCATATAGTTGTTCATAGTATTTTCTAACAATTCTTTGTATTTCTGTGATGTCAGTGATTCTTCTCCACTTTTATTTCTGATTTTATTCATTTTGGTCCTCTCTCTTTGTTTCTTGATGAGTTTGGCTAATGATTCAATATCGTTTATTCTTTCAAAAAATAAACTCTTGGTTTCATCGATTTTTTTTTTTTTTAGTTTCTAAAAATTATTTTTTAATTTTATATATTTATTTACTTCCTTCTACTTTCTTTGGGCTTTTTTGTTGTTGTTGTTCTCTTTCTGGTTCTTTAAGTTATTAATAGCTTCTTATTAATTTTTCTAGTTTTTGTGATAAGCCTGTAGTGCTATGAACTTCCCTCTCAAGACTGCTTTTGCTGTGTCCCAGAGGTTTGGGTTTGTTGTGTTTTCATTTTCATTTGTGTCCCAGAAATTTTTTATTTTATTTTTTTATCTCACTGGTAACCCATTCATGGTTTAATAACATACTATTCAGCCTCCATGAGCTTGAATATGTTTGGGTGTTTTTACTGTAGCTGATTTATAATTTTATTCCACTGTGAGATGCTTGGTAAGATTTCAATCTTCTTGAATTTATAGACTTATTTTGTGTCCTGAAGTGTGATCTATCTTTGTAAATAATCTATGTGCACTTGAGAAGAATGTATATTCTGCACATTTTGGATGAAATGTTTTATAAATATTAATTAAATCCATCTGATCCAGTATGTCTTTTAGAGTCACTGTTTCCTTGTTAGTTTTTTGTCTGGAAGATCTACCCAGTGAAGTAAAAGTGGTTTTAAAGTTCCCTATTATGATTATATTTTTGTTGATCTCTCCATTAGAGTCCTCTGAAAGTTTATTTAATATATTTAGGTGCTCCTATATTGGGTGTATATATGTTTACCCGGATTATATCTTCTTGTTGGATCGATTTCTTTAGTATTATGTAGTGACCTTTGATGTCTCTTGTGATGGCCTTCATTTTAAAGTTTTGTTGTTGTTGTTGTTTTTTTTTATCAGATATGAGTATTGTCACTTCATTTTTTTTTTTTCTTTTCTATTAACATGGAAAATTTTTTCCATCCCTTCATCTCATCCTATATGAGTCTTTTGTTCTCAGGTGGGGCTCTTGTAGACAACATATAGTTAGGTCATGTTTTTGTATCTATTCAGCTACCCTATGTCTTTTGAATAGAGCATTTAAGATATTTTAATTTAAGATTAGTATTCATAGGTACTGATTTATTCCCATTTTAATTCTGTATGCCTAGATTTCTCTCTCTATTTATTCTTCTCATTAGTGCAGGCCCTGTAGCATTTCTTGTAATGCTGGTTTGGTGGTCATGTACTCCTTTAGAAATTTTTGTCTGGGAAGCATATTTTGTCCAAAATATGCACTATTTTAAATGATAGCCTTACCAGATATAATAATCTTGGACTCAAATCTTTGCTTTCCATTACCTTGAGTACTTCACACCATTCCCTTCTGGCCTGTAGAGTTTCTGATGAGAAATAAGGTGTCAGCCCTATGGGAACTCTTTTTAAGTAACAATTTATTTTACTCTTGCTACCTTTAAGATTCTCTCTTTGTCTTTAATTTTTGGCATTTTAATTATGATGTAACTGGGTTCATCATTCTTGGGACTCTCTGTGCCTCCTGAACTTGAGTGACTTTTTCCTTTACCAGGTTAGGGAAATTTTCTGCCATTATTTCTTCAAACACATTCTCTATCCCTTTCTCCCTTTCTGCATCTTCTGGCACACCTGCTACTTGATTATTGTTACATTTTATGTTGTCCCACAACTTGCTGAAGCTGTCCTCCTGCTTTTTAATTTTTTTGTTGTTGTTGTTCTCTGATTGAGTAATTTTTTAAACCCTATCTTCCAATCACTGATTTGATCTTCACCTCCCCAAATCTGCTGTATATTCTTTCCAATATATTCTTTATTTGTGCTGTCATTCTTTATTTCTGTTTTCATAATTACTATATCTCTTCTCATACTGTTGAGCATCTTTAGCATCATTATTCTGAACTCTGTATCAGATACATTTCTTATCTCCATTTCATTCATTTCTTCTTCTGGAGAATTCTCTTATTCTATCATTTGGAGATTGTTTCTTTATTTCCTTATTTTGGCTACCTGTTTGAATTTGGGACCATGTATTAGGTAGATTCTCTATGCCCCTCAGTTTCTAATTCAGGACAGTATAAAATGCTCTTTCTGACTAATTATATTAGTCAAAGATTCAAAGTCTCTAGATATTGCCTCTGCCCACAAATTGATATAATTCTGACTTGAATTTCCTCAGGCAATAGACCTCGGGTGTGGTTCTTCAGTTGCTTCTGTATGAAGTCTAATTGTTATTTTTAGTCTCTAAATGTCTTTAGTGCAAGGTCTTTGCTGAGAGGGTGGGTCAAGAGTCTTCTTCCCAAGCAAGGCAAGTGTCTTTGTGGGAAAGATAACCTCTGCTGTCTGAGGGAATGACTCAGCACAGAAAACTAGGGGTGTCTGCCTACAGAGCTCTAATCCCCAAGTCCTTAATCCTGGCTTCTGCTCAGAGAGCTCTAGTTCACTCTGCCCTCCCTCTGCTGAAGCACAAGGTGGGTGTATCCACAGAGAATTTTTTGCACTGACCCTTTACTTTTTACTTATTTTTTTAAATCCTCATCCAAAGGTATTTTTTTATTGATTTTTATTTATTTATTTATTTTTTGTTTGTTTATTTATTTGTTTGTTTTTATTTTTTTATTTTTAGAGAGATAATGGAAGAGAGAGGGAAAAACAAGAGAAACATTGATGTGAGAGAAACACATCAATTGGTTGCCTCCTGCACACTCCCTGACCAGGGCCCAGGGTAGGGAGGAGCCTGCAACCAAGGTGAGTGTCTTTGACCAGAATCAAACTTGCGACTCTTCAATCTGTAGGCTGACACTCTATCCACTGAGCCAAACTGGCTAGGGTTGCTTTGGGTTTTTAAGAGTGTGCCTGAATTTCCAATCATCACTCTCAGCAGAGAGCAACTCTGACGCTTTTCATAGCCAGATATTGCTGGGGCTGACCTGCAGACCCTGAATGATAGATCAATGATTAACACATGTTTCTGTGAAAGAGAGGGCTAAGGAACTACTTGGCTGTTGCCACCAAGTAGTCCTGTTTGCCTGCCTCATTTGGCTCTTATTGTCATAACAGCTTGAACTAAAATTAATTTCTAGATACAATCAGCAGGGTAAGCATCCTTGAGAAAGCTCATACTTTTACAAGATCAGGTCTTTAAAGACTAAACATAGAGATTCTAGCAAAATACCAGGGGGATTAGACTTGTTTGGAAAAGTCAAGGTAGGAGCTACTGCCTTCCTTTGGCAAGGTCTGCCCCAGAGAGCCCAAACCTTTTGGAGAATCCTCCTTACAGACATTCCAACCAAGTCCCATACTTCCCCACAAGATGTTATGTGGTTGCCATTTTCAGTGATGGTGCTCTCTGCTGGGTACCCTGCTTGGGGATTAGATCCCATATTTCTTTGTGGGAAGCCCCCACAAATGAGATATCTCTCTAGATCTTCAGTTGTTGGGTGTGGGCTCCCAGTCAGCCCTTTCATGCCTCCACCCCTCATACAAGTCTCGATTTTTGATCCTTGGATATCAGAGTTTTCTTCAGTGAGTCTTCTATTGATTATTCAGGAAGTTTTTCTGTATTTTAGCTGTAAGTCTAGTTTGGTCCTGGGAGTGTGTCTCTGCAGCTTCCACTACTCCACTGACAATTTTAATCTCCCCAATTGATTTTTTAATATAGACTATATGACTGAGACTGCTAAATTCACTTATCAGTTCATTATTTATTATTTTGTATGTTTGGAGTCTATGGAGTTTTACACAGGTAAAATTATGTCATCTGTGAATAATAATAGTTTTATTCTTTTTTTAGTATGTATGTTTCACTTCTTTTTCTAGCTTTATTTCTGTGACTAGAATTTCTGATAATGATATAAAAGTTGTGACAGTCATTAAAATATTTATCCATATTTTTTTTTCTCATGCTAGTACTCTATGTTCTCTCCTGTTCTCTAAATAATATAATTTCTCTTTAGTCTAAAGAGCTTTTGTATTTGTTAGGGTACCAACCTGCTGAAGACAAATCCTATCAACCTTTTTTTCTCTCTGACACTATCTTTATTTCAACTTGATTTTTGAAGGCTGTCTTACAGAATATAAATTATAAGCTGGAATTTTTTTTCTTTCTGCATTTTAAAAAAGGTTTATTCTATTCTTTCTAACTTTTATTGCTTGTGTTAAGAAGGTAGGGATTATTTTTATCACTGTTCTCCTGTTTGTAGTTGTCTCTTTTATTTGTCTATTTTTAAGATATTCTTTTCAACTTTAGCTTATCATAATTTGACTATGTGTCTAGGAGGCTATTTCTTTGTTTGTACTCCACTTAGAGTTTGCTGTTTCTTAGATGTCTTTCATTAATTTTGTAGAATTCTCATTCATTGTCTCTTCAAATATTTATTCTTGCTCATTCTCAGCTCTATTCTCTTATGTTAGCAATCAGAGCCCCATACACAAAATTTGTGCACTGGGTGTGTGCGGGGGGGGTGGTGTCTCTCAGCCCAGCCTGTACCCTTTCCAATCTGGGATCCCTCAGGGGATGTCCAACTGCCAATTTAGACCCAATCACTGCAGGATGGGGCCTACACTGGTAGTCGGACATCCCTCTCACAATCTGGGACTGCCTAAGTGCCTGATTGCCCCTAATCACTTTTGCCTGCCATCCTGATAGCCTCCTAACCACTCACCTGCCAGCCTGATTGACAACTAGTTGCTCCCCTGCTGGCCTGATCACCCCCAACTGCCTTCTCCTGCAGGCCTGGTCACCCCCAACTGCCCTCCTCTGCTGACCATCTGGTGACAATGTGAAGGAGGCCATCTTGTGATGCTGTGGGGGCGGCCGTCTTGTGACAACATGGGGCTACCATCTTGTAATGTGAGGGTGTGAGGGTCAATTTGCATATTATCTTTTTATTATATTGGATTATATGTATGTTAAATCATTTGAATTTGTCCCATAGATCTCAAATTCTCTATTCCATTGTTTTCATTTTGTTGTTCTCTTATATTCTCTCTCTATCTCCCTATTTTGAGTGGGCAATTTCTACTGAATCACCTTTAAGTTCACCAGTTCTTTTCTCTGCTCTTTCCACTTGCCAATAAGTCCATTGAATGGGTTGTTTATTTCCTATATCACATATTTTATTCATAGCATTTTCTTTCTATTTTAATATTTTTTTTTCAAATACAGTTGACATATTAGTTTCAGGTATACAACATAGTGATTAAATATTTATATAATGTATAAACTAAATACCTAATAAGTCTGATATCATGCCTATTTGTCACAATATTATTTATTATTTTTAAATTAAATCTTTATTATTCAGATTATTACATTTGTTTCTCCTTTTTCCCCTCCATAGCACCCCGACACCCAGCTCCCACCCCTCCCTCTGCCCTTAGCTCCCTCCCATTGATCTCATCCATAGGTGTATGATTTTTGTCCAGTCTCTCCCTGTAAACCCTTCACCCCTTTCCCCCTAAGAATTAACAGTCCACTCCCTTTCTGTGTTCCTGATTCTATTATATTCACCAGTTTATTCTGTTGATCAAATTTTTAATTCACTTAATTTTTAGATTCACTTGTTGATAGATATGTATTTGTTCATAATTTTTGGCTTTTACCTCTTTCTTCTTCCTCTTCTAGAAGAGTACCCTTCAGCATTTCATATAACAATGGTTTGGAGTTCATGAACTCCTTTAGCTTTTTCTTCTCTGTGAAGCTCTTTATCTGCCCTTCAATTCTGAATGTTAGCCTTGCTGGATAGATTATTCTTGGTTGTAGGTTCTTGCTATTCATCACTTTGAATATTTCTTGCCACTCCCATCTGGCCTGCATGGTTTCTGTTGAGAAATCAGCTGACAGTCATATGGGTGCTCCCTTGTAGGTAATAAACTGTTTTTCTCTTGCTGCTTTTAATATTCTCTCTTTGTCTTTTGCTCTTGGTATTTTAATTATGATGTGTCTTGGTGTGTTCCTCTTTGGATTCCTTTTATGTGGGG